>CAKAOI010026270.1:0-121505 GCA_916701655.1 Sebastiscus albofasciatus | reverse complement strand
ATATA
Source organism: Sebastiscus albofasciatus (assembly GCA_916701655.1). Classification (NCBI taxonomy): domain Eukaryota; kingdom Metazoa; phylum Chordata; class Actinopteri; order Perciformes; family Sebastidae; genus Sebastiscus; species Sebastiscus albofasciatus. The sequence goes on along the minus strand of CAKAOI010026270.1, from coordinate 121,500 downwards.
TATATATATATATATATATATATATATATATATATATAGGTATGGTTAAGTACCCACTTAACAAAGGGAAACTTGTATTTATTTAGCAGAAAATGTCATTAGCAGAGCTAATACTAATAACTCTAATCCATTCTGTATCTTTCACTAATACTATTCATCATAGGCTCTATAGCTTCACTTTCTTCCTGAAAAACAGAAAAAAACAGTCTTGTGAAAGAAAGTTTTGGTAGCCTATAAAATGAATCAGACGCAGGCTCGTTTCCATATCTTTAGTGAATAGATAGATAGGGGCGTCAATTTCCCTTTTCCACCATCCCTCCTCCTCCTCCTCCTCCTCCTCCCGGCCGGTGGCCGCTCTGAGCTGTCAGGGCAGCGGGCTATAAAGCAGAGAGGGTCGGTGACTGGAGGAGGCTGCTGGTACTCTGTGGAAACTCTGCTCTGTCCTGTCTCCGGAAAACTACCGCCTGACTGCTGCAACCTCGGATGATCTAAAACTTTCTAACTCAACTTTAGACGTTTATGGATGAAGGAGGTGTGTAATTACTCGCTTTAAGACGACAGTGGCTCCATAAAGTCCTCGATATATCGGACCTAGAGACGTCCAGAGACGTAAAGAGACGTACTGTGAGGGAGGTTTTTGGGATGCTGGCTCCTCGCGCGCTCCTCCGCTCCTTGCTGTGCTTGCTGAGCTGCGCGTGGCTGCACACCGGAGCGGCCTCGCGACTGAAGTCTCCAGCTCTGCCCATCCAGTCAGAAAGAGAACCGCTGCCTTCCAAAGGCCTGGCAGGTAAGAAGAGTAACCTGTTATTACAGTTATTGTTCCCTATAGTCCTGACAGTGTTATGTTAGACATGCAGTAGCATCATGTGTAGTAGCAAGAGGGAAGCTAAACTACTGTAAAACTACTGTGAAGTGACTATAAAGTGACTATAAAACTACTGTTAATCTACTGTAAAGTGACTATAAAGTGACTGTAAAACTACTGTAAAGTGACTATATACATTTAAGAGGAGACAAATTAAAATATTCAAATAAGCTTTATTGACATGAATGTTCAGGTTACATTATTGCCCAAAGCAAAATACATGTATCACTATATTAATGAATAATTACATTTACTGTACTATAGGTCTACTTACTAATATCTATAGGTCTATTTACTGATATATCTATATGTTTTCTTACTAATATCTATATGTTTTCTTACTAATATCTATAGGTCTACTATAAGTCTACTTACTAATATCTATAGGTCTATTTACTAATATATCTATATGTTTTCTTACTAATATCTATAGGTCTACTTAATAATTTATCTATAGGTCTACGATAGCTCTACTTACTAATATCTATAGGTCTACTTACTAATATCTGTAGGTCTCGTATAGGTCTAGTTGCTAATATCTATAGGTCTATTTACTAATATCTATTGGTCTTCTTACTAATATCTATTTCAAAAGAAATAATCACAAAATAATCACAATCACAATATGCCAAATACATTTTAAATATACATCCATATATTTAAAATATATATTGAACATTCAATATTCATTTTACCATCAATTTCAAGATGTGTTGACCCAACACAAACCAAAGGGGGCAGCAGCAAGCACTAGCTAGCTAGCTAATTAGTAAGCTAACAATTTAGATTTTCATTCTTTCTGTCGAATTGTAGTGAGCATACTATTACTGTTTCCAGTCGAAGTGCACGTAGGCCAAGACGTGTAACATACATATTTATTGCTGTAAAAACAATAAATATTGAATGGCTTAATGAAGCTTGGGGTTGTTGTGCCGCGTACAGGTGTTATGTTGAAGTCTGCTCCCATGTCGAATAGTGTTTCAGCGCCACCCCTTCGGTAGTGGTAGGTTTAGGTAAGGTAACAGGTAAGGTTTAGGTAAGGTAACATTTAACAGAGTTAAAAGAGGTTAATTTTCGTGAACTTCCACGTTTCCTTAAATTGTTCTTCAATGTCTGAGTTGCTCCAGAGTACTAGAGGCAAACATCTGAGTCATAACCGCAGTGAATGCCATTTGATTCATGTGTGAAAGCCCCTACGTATAAAAGCCTACTGCGGTTTTTCATAAGGTAACTAACTCTGGAGTTCAAAACTGTGGGAACTCCACGTTAACCACCGCCTTTATTTCTTAAAACGTGTAATTCCCTGTTGGAAAACTGTAATCAATCGACTTTCCATTACAAGCATTGGCTCCTCCGAGATGATTTATTTCAGCAGAGACAGAAGTGGCAGCGGCTCACAGTTTGGCTCCCTTTAACTGGACTGGACTGTTTAAAGTGTGCAGTCACTTTAATGAAAGAATAATGTGAACCAGGTTGGTAGCAGTGAGCAAGGCAAGCCATCAGGGGTAACAACAATACGTTTGGTGTGTGTGTGTTTACAGGCAGTTATCCTAACCCAAAATCACTATAACATTCCTGCAGTAACACAGCGTGACTAACACTCAATTATGATTTTAGTATAGTAATAATAACAGTTATTTTTGTCTTCTGTAACACCAATATAACAGTGCACACCCTATATATTAGAAACAGTGATCTGTTTTTTTATAGTTATGGCAGGAATTATGGCTCTTTTTTAAATAGGCTTCAGTTTCTACATGGTTTATTTGATGTGGATGTAAACACAGAGTCAGCACTCATAGTCATTGTTTCATTTAAATTCTGATAATGACTTTTACTATGTGTGGTACCTACTGTAATAATCATTTTAATATGCATGCTTACATAGTGTGTTTCAGTGAGGGTTTATTGATGCACTTTATAGTGCTTCTTACCTCCTACTGCTTACTAAACTTACTATCATATCACATTTACAGCATGGCGTCAGAATTTATTACATTACTTCATAAATCTTTTTTTTTTCTTGGCCTGCTTTATGCGTATTTCTGGGAAACATATTTCAGTGGAAAATTGAATGTCTCCCTCGCCTGCTTGTGGATCATTTAGATGAGACAGGATGCAAGGTTGAGTACCAAAACTCATGAGGCATCCAGTGAGTTTCAGTTGCCTCCAACATGCCTGGGCGATGAGCTATGCAAGATTTATTTGTTGTTAAATATAAAAATGGGTACAAATGGCTGAGCCTGCAGAGTGTGCCTGACACTTAATAAAAGCCTCGTAGTTGCACTTTCTCGTAAATATTAATAGAACTTTATATAAGTCAGCTCATATCTTAAAATGCCTCAACTAAACTCCTCTGTTCTCCCCTTAGTTCTAGCACAATTAAAAAGAACAAACCTCAAATATAACCACATCATTTCACAGTTTGTTACTGAGATGTTTCCTCGATGTTTGACCCTGAAGACACACGTGTTTAATCAGCAGTGTTTGTGTTACAGGATGTTCATTCGGAGGTCGATTCTACTCTCTGGAGGACACATGGCACCCAGATCTGGGGGAGCCCTTCGGTGTCATGCACTGTGTCCAATGCGACTGCGAACCTGTAAGTTGTGTCTCAGTGTGACTTCTCTCTAAATGTGTCACTCTCTCTCAGTTTCTGTGCCGTCGCAGGATGAACTAGCTCGCCTCAGAACGGCAGAATTCTTCACTGTGTGTGTTTTCAGGTGAGATTTGGTGAGCGACTGATGTCTGTTTTTTCTGGTGTGTTTCTCTTGCAGCAAAAGAGTCGTCGTGGCAAGGTGTTTGGGAAAGTAAACTGTAAGAACATCAAACAGGACTGCCCAGTCCCGGACTGTGACGATCCCATCCTGCTGCCAGGACACTGCTGTAGAACCTGCCCTAAAGGTAACCATCTGCTGACCCAATAACACCACCTACTGCCCTCAGGTTTTCAGATCTCAAGCTGTCTTTTTTTTCTTACTTGTGATCCAAATTCTTCTTGTCCTAAATGTAGGGCTGCAACTATAACGATTATTTTCATTATTGATTAATCTGTTGACTGTTTTCTTGATTAATCGATTAGTTGTTTGGTTTATTAAAATGTCAGAAAATGGGCTTTAGGCTTTTGAGTCAGGCCGTGCTGCAGTACAGCATGACACTAAATCACTGATTTAAAAAACAGAGAAATAATGTGGCTACTGGCTCCAAAAGATCTTCGTCTACAAAGAAAATAAATGTGCTGCACTATTGTCCCTTTAGACTGTTGCTGGGACAAAACAAGACATTTGGAGGCCGTTTTCACTTTCATTTTCTAAAATGTGACAGACTAAACGTTTTAGCCAATTAATCTGACGATTATTTTCTCGATTAATCACTTAGTTGTTTGGTCTATAAAATGCCAGAAAATTGTGAAATATGTTGATCAGTGTTTCCCAAAGCCCAAGATGACATCTTTAAATGTCTTGTTTGGTCCACAGCTATAACAGATGTTCAGTTTACTATCATAGAGGAGTAAAGAAACCAGAACATATCCACATTTAAGAAGCTTGAATCAGAGAATTGTGACTTTTTTTCTTAAAAAATGACTCAAACCGATTATCAAAGTAGTCGATTAATCGTTGCAGCTCTACGTAAATGCATGCATTTCAGTCAGCTAAGAAACAAATTCCTGCAAAATCCTTATGGGAATAAAAGCGAAACTGAATTGCTCTCAGTTGTTCCCCTCCTTTTTCACATCAATGGCTTCTTTTTCTTTGTTTGATTCATACCGCTCTCTTTCTTCTTCCTCTACCACCCTCCCTCCCCCTCTATCTTCAGCCGTTAGATGCAATGAGCAGGTCAATTGATTTTCCATTCAGCTGCATCAAATGGACATTTTCTCTAACCAGCCACATCTGAAAGTACCACCCATCTATTTAGCCTCATTCACACATTGCCACTTACCTTGTCTACACACAATTCCACCTTATTAGAGAATTAGAGCTCCCTTGCACATGCTCACACACAAACACACAGGGTGGGTCTTCATGCCGCACTGTTATTCAGCAGATTGTGTGTTTTTCTACGCCATGTGTCTGGTAATGGAATGGAAAGTAAAGGTAGAGTGCTGTGTGGACAACACTGAGCTGTGTGTGTTGTGGTCAAGTTTTAAGGAAAAGGTTGAGTGTGTTTGTCTTAGCTTTGGCACCAAAGCAGCTAGTATGTTTGTGTAAGTGATGGAAAATGGTGTGTGTTTGTGTGTGTGCACCTGAGGATACAGCGTTGCTAAGTGGGGAGAAGTGAGAGTGACATTACCCAGAAGCCCTTGAGCATGCCCAGTGGAGCAGAGCAGTGAGGGAGTGAGAGAGGAATGATGAGATTTGAGATTTGTGGGTGGTGTGAATCAGACACCGGGAAAGAAAGCAGTCCAGCCGAGCTTCTCAGAAAACTGCCGTGGAGAAATGGAGTTTGTGGGTGACTAAGAGCCAGCGTGTGTGTGTGTGTGTGTGTGTGCAAAGCAGTTACATTACATCAAGACGCACAGCAGTTTGTGTGGAACAGCGGGTCATTGTTGGGATCGCACGCCAGCGTCACTCCCAATTCTCTTTAAGCTCTTCAGCTGTGAGAGACTACCCTGGTTAGCTACCCCTGGCTGAGAGAGAGAGAGAGAGAGGAAGTGAGGAAGACAGAGAGAATGTGCTGCAGCCTTCCGCACTGGATTGAAATGGGTGTCTGTTCCTTCTTCCCATCTCTTCTGTAATTTCTACCTGTCTTGCTTGCTCAAACTCGATTTGTCTCAGTTTCTCTCTGGCTGCACACACTTCACACTCGTCATCCATACTCAACACATAATCAAGTGAAAAAAGGAGGACAGACGATGCTTTAGTCTCATCTGTGCGCCAGACTTCGAGAGCGATGTAGCAGAATGTGTTTTGAAATGTTTGGGCTCACTTGGTTTATTTTGCCAGATACTAAAACAGCTTCAAAGGCAGACACTAAAAGTCTTTATTAGAAACCAGAATACCTCCACTGCCAGCAGGGTTCGCACAAAGTCCTGGGAAAATGCTCAATTTTAACTGTTATGTTTTCAAAGTTAGGAATATGCTTGGATTTGGATATACTCCTGGAAAAATGCTTGATTGTTCAACATAATCTGGTGTTTCATTAAACGATCTCTCATGTAAACCCAAATTATTTTGATATTTGAAATGAAACAATCCCGTCATCGTATTTGTTTGTTGTCTTCTGGCGTCTCACACCAGACGCAGAGTGGACACTAACCCTCAACGATAAAGTAAAAGAACTGAATGAGAACTAAACTTTTCTCTCTTTTTTTGTTTTACAGGTTATTTTTTGTTGGCATTTTCATTTTTATTTGGCAGATGGCAGTGTAGAAATGGGGAGAGACAGAGATTATCAAGCATTAAACAATCATGACAAAAACATACACTAATATGAGCAGCTGGTAAAATAAACAAAGTGTTGCTGTGGGTATAAATGAGTTCTGTAAACTTTATTTTTCACAGTTGCATTCATATCAACAATTTAGATGTGATGATAAAGAAATTTGGGGTTTAGGCACCTTGAAAGTGCTTGAACTTTACTCTTAAAAAGCTGTTTGATCCCTGTGCTAATGGTATTCCTATCAGGAAAAATAAACACAATAAAATATATTCCTAGGTCAACATTCAAAGGCTAACATTAGCCATATACAATATACTATACTCTCTTTTATTAACTGTTTTTTCCCTCTACAGGTGAAGCTGACAAGAAACAGACCGACTCTGTGCTGGACAGCTTTGAGTATTTCCATGAGAAGGGAAAAGATAAGGAGGATGACCTCCACAAATCTTACAATGACCGATCCTACCTGAGCTCTGAGGAGTTGGGCCCCGGGGAGAGCCGCACTGGTGAGTGTGAGCACCCACAGACAGCTGGACAAACCACCGACACACGTACATTAAAACAGCATCTACACAGCGGACTGCAATTTGTTCGGCCAGCATAAACAGCTATAAATGACAAATAAAACATATATATATATTATACATGATTCAGAGACTTTCACATACACGCATGCGTGCAAATATGCACACACTGAAACACGCAGGATAATAAAAGCATTGCATACAGGAATGTTTATTATGGCATATGTTAGTAAGTAACCCTCTCTCCTTCTCCAGACTTTGTTGCAGTGTTGACAGGAGTGACGGAATCATGGCTTCCCAGCGCCAATGGTGTTGCCAGAGCTCGCTTCTCTCTGACCCGAACTAGCCTGGCCTTCTCCATCACATACCAGAGGTAATACACACAGCTGAAACGTCCATGTCCTTGGATTTTTTTTTGTAGCTTTATGGCGCTTTCACAAGCCAACATTTAGGCCGTTTTAATCTAACTCCGATGCGGTTCGTTTGGGCAGTTGTGAGCGCAGTAATCGTACTCTGGTGTGGCCCAAAACAACTGGACCGAGACCGCTTGCAAGAGGTGGTCTCGGGTCATGTGCCGGTAAACGACAGTTTAACACGAGAGGGAGAGGACTGACCTAGACTTCTGCAGAAGTCCGATGTTTGCTTGACAACTGGGAGGAAGAAAACAAACAATATGCTAAATAAAGTCCACAAAAATAGTGACGTTTATGAAGTCATTCCAGATAAACTGGAGGAGAAGGGATTAGTGCGCACAGTCGATCAGTGCCGAATCAGTGATTCACCAAAGTCCGTGATTCTCTGCATAGAAGTGGCAGCTCTTGAGATGAAAAAGATTAATTTGCTCCTTTGTACTTTGTACCTCAGCAAATTCATATTTTTATTTGGTCCATTTGAATTTGTGCACCGTGAAACCGAAGCAGTCTAAATAGAAAACGAACCAAAAGTATTATGATTATGGCGTGTGAAAGCGCCCTTAGTCTCGGAAGGTTTTTCTTTTTTTCTGATCAGCCACAGTGGCATCACTGCTCGTCCTTTCTGCATCAAATATAAAACACGTCACAATCTGTCTGTTTCAACCATAACTTGGTTGAAGCACTCAAGCATAGTGAGATGTAGAAAAATATAGTTATGTCTATGAAAATGCATTCGATTTTTATCAATTTTGATCCCACTGTCTTCCCTTACTTTCCAGAATGGACCGCCCCAATAAAATAGTCTTCCTGGATTCCGCTGGGACGACCGCTTTTGAGTACCGAGTCCCCAAGGGACAGTCAGACATGGTAAGACGTCACGTAAATAGAAAATCATCTCCTCTTGCGTGCATTAGTGTTGTTTTCATTATGTGTGTCTGTTTGTTTCCTGAGAGAGAGAAATTAAGTACTGGTATGATGAATGCTCCTTCTCCGTGACTCTGTGCTCAACCTTTTCTCCCCCATAACTCATTCTGCAATAATAAACGCTAAACACACTCACAGACACACACACACATACACAGTGACACTTCCTCTCTGCTTCATTGCCTCTTTCTAAACACCACAAAACTGATTGCAGTAAACATCAACATACACTCACTCACTCAAGAGGTTACATCAGGGAGAAACAGCCATCAGGTCAGAGGTGTACAAGACTGAGTGAAATAAAAGGCCAATATTATCCTGATAAATCAGTAAACTGATATGTTGGTGTAACAGTAGTGCCCATACATGCATATCCACATACTCCCTAAGGTCTGGCTCGATCACTACACATCATTTCTTGCCAAAATACACAGATCTCAACCCGAACACTCTGTTCAGCGAGGCAGGAGCCACTTAAATACAAGTCCCAGAAATTGGCCTATTATTATTTTTAGATAAATGTCAGTGTCAAGCACCAGAGGACCTTAGAGAAAACACTCCAACACAAAAAATGAACTGGGGGGGAGTGGGGATTTTGCTGGAGCAAAACTTTTGGAAGGAGAATTTTTCACATGTTACATCACTGCTTAGCAGGGGGACAGAGAGCATCGCTAATTAAAACGGAGATTACCCCTGAACTGAAAGTTATGAGGTGCCGGCACACTGCCACATTTCTTCCCTCCACTCGGCTTTATGTTGAAGGTTTGCAGCCAGGGGTTGAGAGTACAATCACATGGTTTATTGTATTTAGCAGATGTGCATGTGTTGTCTGTTTGGATTTCTGTTTTTTTTTTACGAGCGAGAGATATGAAAATGTTCGGAGATTGTACTGCCCTACAAAAGGCAAAAGACCTTCGAGTGTAGAACTGAGAAAAATGACTTTAAAGTTTTTTTGTTGTCCAGCCAAATGAATTGTAGGCGGGACATCGGATTGGAGCTCAAACTTGTCTTTTGACCCTTATTCGGACGTTAAGGTACTCTGCCTTTGCATTGCCTGCAAAATAATAAGGGGTCATGCCGAGGCAAAAGGCATTAACTTCCATTTGATCACTGTATAAAATCATTAAATGCTAATAATGATAACATCTCCATAAAATATAGTGATCATGGCACAATTAGGCTTAATATAATATAAGCATAAATGTAATATAATATAAATGAGAATGAATTAATGTGTATTTGAAGGTCACAAAGGTGCATTACCTACTCACTGGCATTACGTCTTGAGTGATCACGCTGATGACGGCTTATAGCTGAAGCGTGTTCGTTTGTTTGCCCAAAAAAAAACTAAAAAAGACTCTTGATCTGTGAGTGCCGGTGATTTGTTTCTTCTGCATTACCTACTCAAACATCATTAGCACTTATTTTATAACCCTTTTGTTGTATTGAATTGAAACCAAACAACACTATTATAAAACATTTTACAGGGAATGAAAGCTGTTGTTGATGATGATGTAGTGTGTAAGTGTTGTAATAGTGAATAAAAGTGACACTTTATAAATAAATTAACTTGGACAGAAAGTGAAACCAGCGCGGCAAACTTCACTTTGATGCGCAGCAACACAAAGACTGAGTAGGCCTACTTTAACTCAATTTGGGCGTTGCTGAGTGCAGCACAAAAAAGACAAAGAACCGTAACTGATTTTAAGGATTCTGCATTGTCTTCTTTGGATGCTTTGGAAGTTTCGGCAAATACAACTCACTATTTTCTCCTAAAAACAACACAGTTGACATGGGATATTTGCCCACGTGATAGAGCAGGTCTATATTGTTCCAAAAATCACAAAAAAGTGAAGGTCTTTTGCCTTTGCGTGGCGGTATAGGCCGAGTATATTTTGATGTGTCTTCACTGTGACAATGCTGCAGCTTACCTGCCTGTGTTTGTGTTTGTGTCTGTGTGTGTAGATCTGTGGAGTATGGAAGAACCTGGCTAAGCCTGTACTGCGACAGCTGCAGTCTGAGCAGCTGCGCATTAGCATGAGCACAGCGACGAGCAGACGAGACGAAGTGGAGGGGAAGATCATCAAACACAGGGCGCTGTTTGCTGGTGCGTGTGCATGTGGGATATTATAGCATTCTGATGGTTCATTGTGATGTTCTTTTAGACATTTCTTTGTGTTGTTGTAGTGCACAGTAAACTCAATATTTACAAAGCAGTGGAATTGTATACGTTCTCATGTAATCTTAAAAAGCCTTGCATGGATTAATGTAGGGCTTTGTTTACAGAGACGTATTTGTACAGAAGAGAATGCAGATACTCAATATGGTAATGTGCCTGTGTCTCATCGTGTACAGAGACGTTCAGTTCAACGCTGACATCGGAGGAGGAGAACTCAGGCATGGGAGGCCTCGCCATGTTGACGCTGAGTGACACGGAGAACAACCTGCACTTCATCCTCATCCTTCAAGGCCTCATCAAGCACACAGACAAAGGTAAGAAGCAAGACAGAGACTCCAAACTGAGATTTCTCACCCCTGCAAGAGCTATTGTAGTGCCCTTCAACAAAACACTTTATTACCAATGCCTCCACTGAAAGTAAAAAAACACCCGGGCAAGAATCCTCTTCAGTGATCTCTGTTACCATTTCAGCATCTCTTTCTGCCAATTTCATCTCAGTGACTGTCTCTCTTCTCAGAGCCCCTCGTGGTGCCCATTCGAGTCCAGCTTGTGTACCGACAACACATCCTGAGAGAGATCCGAGCCAACGTCACCTCTCATGTGAGTAATATCCAATACTTTTGAGTTTTTAAATTTGTTTTTTGCAATTTCATTTTAGTTTAGTTTTAGTTTTCAGAGTGCGTTTACTAGTTTTGGTTTAGTTTCAGTTTTTCCAGAAAGGTTTAGTTTTTATATATTTAGTTGTATTTTGTTTCTGTTAGGGCCAGCTAAAATGTCTCAGAAGTATGTAGCTTCATACACATACAAAACACATGGTTAGAGAACTGTGGGAATGGCCATACAGTTTATGCCAAATTCACACCAGAGCAGCAGCGAAGTGCAGCCCACAGCGTGCTGCCATGCCATGTCTATGAAAAGCTGTGGTGGCCGCTCCCGAGCTCAGTGGGCTGCAGCCGTTTGATTCTGTGGCAATGTGCGGTCAGACAAAAGTTGGGAAAAGTTAAACTTTTGGCGGCAAAGTGTGGCCAGAGAATACTGTTAGCCAATCAGAAAACAGATCCTGTGACTCCTTTGACATGTAGACATATGTTATAAAGAATTTCTTTCCACCTGAAACATATGAACACGCCTCCCTGCTGCAGAAAAATGTAATTATTGTGGTGAGCGGCAGCTCTGAAATGAATTTACATTCATTTTTATTTTATTTTTATTAGTTTTTTACTTAGGCAATATCATTTCAGTTTAGTTTAAATTTACAAAAAATATTTTCACTGCTTATTTTCATTTTAGTTTCAGTTTTAGTTTACTATAATAACCCCGGTAATAACACATATTAACCAATTTCTATCATTTACAATGGGCTTTTCAAGGCTGATGCCAAAAGTAAAAGCTGTTGACAGTATTTTGTTCCAAATATCTTTATCTTCACATCTGAAAAATAGAAATGTTCAGATTATTAGGAAAAACAAACCCAATATTCAGCGTGAAATAAATGGGAGGTTTTAGGGAAACGTGTTGAGCGATGAATTAGGGGGTGACTGGAGGAGGAGAAGTGTTGTTGTTGGTTAGGAACATATGACACAGCAACGCCCACCCCTGCTCTCTGAGACGGATGTGGTCTGGTCACCACATCCTAGCGCTGTTGTCGCAGACGCTCTGATCACAGCTAACTATCCTGAGACATGACAAGACAAATGTACGAAGGGGAAGAGTGAGAGGAAAACAAGAGAAGAGAGAAAGTGTGTGAGAGCAACTTTTGCAGGAGACAGATGTGAGCAAGGGATGAGAGACAGAGAGGAAAAGAGGGGAGGGATGGGGGAGGTAGAGAGGATGGACTGCGTACACACTCCTCACACATGTCAGTGGTTAGTGGTCTGTGGGCTGAGATGGATCGAGGGAGGAAGGAGGCAGGAGGAGGAGGAGTGATGAAAGGCGGATCTGTTTTTAATTCTGCCAGGAATTGCGTGAAGGGTCGGTGCGCCTCTTTCGAGCCTAGCGGTGAGAGAGACTGTCCGTGAAAGATATGTGAAAAGTTCGAGCTCAGCAACTGCCACATGACCCCTCACTGTGTCCTCGAGCTACATGCTGAAACCCAAACCGCTGACTCATGTGAAGTCTAGCTGAGTAACACAGGCGTACACACAACAGAGTCATTTTTAGCTGAAGAGGATACTTGCCTTTATTTTACACACACAGACGGGCAAACACATCTGATATTTAAATGTGTGAAGTCATTTTTTATTGGCCCAGTAATCCTGACAGTGTTATTACTCGGCCTGATTTACACAAGACCCCAATATATCCGTTTGCACCTTACTCCCCTCTCATTATTCTAGTTTCCCCTGTATAAGTCACCTTCCCTCTGTCCAGCCCCTTCTCCGTTCCCACTCTGTTTTGGCTCCTCGCCGTGTGGATTTATGGTACATGTATATTTATATTGAACTGAGGCCCTCAAGTCATAAAAGTAGAATTTCTTCAACACGCTCGTACATCTGTCCTATTACTCCAGCATTTTTCAGCGTCCTGACCAACCCCCTCCGTCTCTCCTGGAGTCCAGTCTGCCTGCTTGAAATTAAACTCAACTCAGTATGAAACGTGTTAAGGCAATGCAAGCCATATTTTTTGCCCAGGGTTTAAGTATGCGCCTGTGAGCGGGGTGATTTAAAATCATGTGTTTTTATGTAACATAACTGTCTGTGTCCTTCTGACTTTGTGATGTCTTTGTGATTGCTGGATTAATCTCGTCTTGTGCTATTTTGCTTTCTGTGCACATCTTTGATTGGTATAAACTGAAGCTCATTTTAGTTAAAAACATGCCACCAGTCTGTCTTTTGTTTAAATAAGTTGGGGTTTTGGTTACTCTGGTAACATCAGTGTTGTACTACAACATGTCAACAAGATCTTGGCAGTGTAATATTACATTTTCATTTCTGGTGTTGTAAAGTATTCATGCAACTAACGATTGTTTTATGATTAGCGTTTAATCGTTTGGTCGATAAAATGTCAGAATATAGTGAAAAATGTCCATCCCAGTCTCTCAAAATACAAAGCAATGTCTAAAAATGTCTCGTTCTGTCAAAATCATACCATTTAACATGAAATAAAACAGAGAAAAGCAGGAATTCTCCATATTTGAGAGGCTGAAAACAGCTTTTTTCTGCCATTTTTGCATGAGAAATGACTTTACTATTCGTTGCAGCTCTAGTATTCACATGTTGACCCCCGTATAGCGCGACTCGAGCTAATGGTTTCAATCTGTGCAGGATCCAGACTTTGCAGAGGTGCTGACAGACCTCAATAGCCGCGAGCTGTTCTGGTTATCTCGTGGTCAGCTGGAGATCGCCGTGGCAACCGAGGGTCAGGATCCCAGACAAATCTCTGGCTTCATCACCGGCAGGAAATCGTGTGACAGTAAGTGTCCCCGAAGGATGTTTAAAACCAAATTTATGTACGTGTATTTAAGATTTCTTCTTTCCTCTTTCCTCTAACTGCTGTTTGATATTTAGAAGTATGGTTTTTGTATTATTGTTTTTATGCACTTCATCAAATTGTTAACTGTTCGTGGATATGTTTTATCACACTGGGTGTGGTTTCCACTTGTCAAACACTTCGACCTGATCCAAGTAGGATTGAAACGTAGTCAATAAAATGTATTATTAAGTAGTATTATTATTAAGCTTCTTCATCTCAGTAAGTGTCCGTACAATCAAGCGTCTTCGTTACACAGTTTGAATTGAAAACTTCTTTTCTTCATGTCTCTCGTCACATTATTCCAGCACAAACACTGTCGAGGTTGCTGAGACGAATGTGTTTTGCGTTGTCGTTGGTTTGTTCTAGTCCATCTGTGGCTGTTTTTGTCATTCTCCTCTATAAATACTTGTTCTCTTTCTTTCTGTCTCCACCCTTTCAAGTCTTATCGCTGGGGGGAAACCATGTTTATAGACCCTCTGTTTGACTTGGTGGCCCACCAACACTGTGTATGCATGTCTGTCCATGTGTGTGTGAGAGACGGAGAGGGTTTTGGGAATTCTGTGGACAAGCCTAATCGTCTGAAACCGTTAAACCACGCACACATGGTCTCTTTTCATGGGACGCATACTTGAAACATCAAGGTGTCGAGCACTTTGAAACACTTCATTGTCTAACACACACAAAAACCATGCACACAGATATGTAAAAGATGTTTTTGTCAGTCCAAGTTTTACACACGGACACACGGTGGTGCAGCCAAGGTCACAGTCTGCTGGTGTTCCAGTGCTGTGATTAACAGCTTGACGTTATGTGTGAAGAATTCAAACCCAACACACTCGTCTCTCCCTCTCTTTCCTCCTCCTTTACTTTACCGTTATCCTTCTTTCCGTCTCTCGCTTGGTGTCTCGATCCCGTCGTCTGCTGTTTTTGACGTCATTCCTCCTCTCTGGCCTTTTATGTCACTTTCTGAATTTTTCTCTGCACTTTTCTCATCTTTCTCTGTTACTCATTCCCTCCTGTCCTCTTTCAGCTCAATCTTTTTAAGCCTGCTGCTGCATTCAGCAAGGGTTACCTCATCCTGAGGCTTAACCTTGGGTGGGTGTTTTTGTGTGCAAGTGTGTGTGCCAGACAGCGCAACAACATGTATGTTTTTGGCCGAAGGTCACGCACGCAATTACACGAGCAGACCCGCCTCCTGATTAGTGGTTCAATTGAATCTGTCCCCTCAATCACTGTTTCTCGGTGAAGGGATGACATTATGTGGCGTCTATGAGTGTGCGGTTGCAGAACGTGAGGGAATGTAATGTGTCCCCCTTCCTCTCCCTCCTTCAACCGACCAGCACATTTTAACATGACAGAAATCATTGCCTCATCTCGCATGTTGTCAGGCTCTACCATAGTTTAGGAGCGGGGGACTCTGAGGGGAAAAGTGATGGTTTTAGATAAGTAATTTGAACAGGAATGTGCTCTAAAGTACATTTGTGATATTAATCTTTCTTTGTCTGGCTCAGCTATTCAGAGTGTGATGTCCAGCGGTGATGCATTGACCCCGGGGAAGACGGGAGGTGTGGGATCCGCTATCTTCAACCTCTTCGATAACGGCACACTGGACTACCAGGTATGGATTTGTCCACTACAAGGGAGATCTTTTCATGACTATACTAGGGCTGCAACTAATGATTCTTTTCATTGTCTCCCTCATCTCTTTCCTCCAGGTTCAGGTCGCAGGTCTCTCCAGTGAATTCGTTGGCCTCACCATTGAGTTGAAGCCGCGGCGGCGAAACAAGCGATCTGTGCTGTACGACCTGACGCCAGAGTACAACAAGGCCACGGGCCAGGCGCAGGGCAGCTGGAATCGCCTGGAGGCTCGACACATCCACATGCTGCTGCAGAACGAGCTGTTCATCAATGTGGCCACGACGCACAGCCAGGAGGGGGAGCTGAGAGGGCAGATTAGGGCGCTGCTCTACAGCGGCCTGGAGGCACCCAGACATGGTACGGACTAATGGAAGCAGGGGTGGAAGTTGTGGGAGGGAGGTCATGAAATTCATAAAATACATAGAAATGTCACTTTAAGTCCTGGATGCACGCTTCATTTAAACATTTCCCTTCTTTCAGAGTTGCCCACTCCTCTGGCCGGCAACTTTGTGTCTCCCCCGGTAAGAACCGGTGCCTCTGGCCACGCCTGGGTGTCCGTGGACAAACTGTGCCACCTGCATTATGAGATTGTTGTTGCGGGCCTCAGCAAGGCTGATGACCTCACTGTGAACGCCCACCTCCACGGACTGGCTGAGATTGGAGAAATAGACGACAGCAGCACCACTCACAAGAGGCTGCTGACCGGCTTCTACGGCTCACAGGTACGTCAGTGTACACACACACACACAGACACAGACACACAAAGAAATTAATGCAAAAATACATACAGAAACACACTCAAACACACTCTCCACTCCTCCAGGCTCAGGGAGTGTTAAAGGACATCAGTGCTGAATTACTGCAACACCTGGATCAAGGAACAGCCTTCATCCAGGTCAGCACCAAGACGAACCCCCGAGGAGAAATACGAGGACGGGTACGTAAAGAAAAGCTACAACTTTACATTCATTTGTGGTTCTGACCTTTTTAAAATTCATTATACAATTTTGAAGCTCTGTTGAATAGAAAAGGCCAGGGTTTTGATTATTAGCAGTTTAAATACAGAAAACCAGCATGACATAACCATTTTACTACTACAGCTCAGCCACAGCACAATGGCCTTCTCCACACCACTGTTTTACTATTACAAGGCAACCATTTTACAACCATAACACAATAAAACATCAACAGTGCAAGCTCGTCCACCAGTACAACAGGGCCCAACAGGGAGGGATTTGTTCATTTTGTGCACAAACCTCGGCTTCTAAAAGATGATTCATTATAATACAGGAAAAATAAGTTTCAACCATGAACTGTATGCTAAACTGAACACATATTTTTACATTTTAACGGTTGGTTGTGCCTAAAATGTTGGCAAATACGTGATCAGATTACAGAAAGTAGAAGAGTAGTAGAGTCCTTGGGGGCTGGCTATTATGTGACGAGGACTATCTCACATTCGAGCTTCACGTTTGGCTTACATTTAAAATTATTTTTGGGGCTACAGTCAAAATGTTCAGGGTTAAGCCCTGACAAATGGACCAGGCGACACCGATGCCCGTAACCATAGTAACTAATTCCTGCCTGCGTGCAAGAGAGGAGAGGGAGAGAGACGCTGACTGAGTTCACTCTGAGCAGCAAGTCGCTAAAAGGGTCTGAAAAGTCGCTAATTCCAGCGAGAAAGTCACCAAGTTGGCAAAACAGTGTGCGTGTAATCACCACTGCATTTAACACATTTAACTAGTCCGTCTTTGGGGACGGAAGCTTGTCCAGGGTGGACACAGATGACTCTGTGGGCGGGTGCCTGGTCCCCCAAATCCCCGTCCATGCCGCCGTGACTGCCTTGGGGCCTCTTTTAGCCATCTGAGTGTTTATGTGTCCGATCTTTATGTGATTGCTCACTTAGCGCTCACTTGCCCACTCAAACACACACTTTCACTGGCAGGTGCTGTCTGCCTGGAGAGACGTTGTTGAAAGTGAAAGTTTTATTGGGGTTCAGAGAACCACAGTTGCCCACAAATCTATTCGCAGCGTTGTAGGTGTAGTGGTTGATGAGTTGTTTTAGGTCTGCTAGGCACTAACAAAGAAAGTGATGACACGCCCACACGCACAGTAGTAGGGTCCAGCTATTTTAATAGCAAACAGGTCTAACACATAAACAGCCATCTGCTTGGGCGCACAGAAGCACTAGATTTAGGAACAATTAACAAGTCAGCTTGAGGCCAGCCTTCAGTCAGGTGTGGCCAACAAATCTCTAATTACCTAACCACCCTTTCTCTTTTTTCCTTTCTCTGCCTCTCTTTCATGTCCCCCCTTTTATGTCAACACATTTCACCCACCCCTACATCTACCTCCTTTGTGCTGTATGCCCTGCACCTCATCTATCCCTTCTTTTTTGTTTTCTACAGGTCCATGTGCCAAACAACTGTGAGTTAGGGGCCAAGGCGGAGGTGGAGGAGGCTGAGTTTGACGACCTCTTTGTGAAGGACCCCGAGGAGCTGAAGAAAGACCCCCATACCTGCTTCTTTGAGAACCAGCACCAGGCTCACGGCTCCCGCTGGACTCCCAACTACGACAAGTGCTTTTCCTGCAGCTGCCAGGTAAAGGCGACAAACACAAAGGCAGCAGTTAAATGTGTTTGTTAAAAGAGCTCTTTGATGGTTTAATCAACCAGGATGCATACTTTGGCACTAAAACGCTAAAGCATTTGTAGAGAAGCTGGGAAGTACATTAGTTTGCATTAGTTTTTAAAGGGGTAGTTCAGGTGTTTTGAAGTGGGGTTGTATGAGGTACTTATCTGGGGCATGCTGACTGTCATCTACTGTAGGTAATACACTGACTATGGATAAGTACCTCATACAACCCCACTTTAAAACACCTGAACTATCCCTTTATGTGCATGTTAAGACTGAATCTTGTCTGTCATCTTGTGTCACAAATAAAACTTTTCATCTTTCTGCATTTTTTTTCTGCAGAAGCGAACTGTGATCTGTGATCCAGTCATCTGTCCGGTGTTGACCTGCTCTCGAACCATTCAGCCTGAGCAGAAGTGTTGCCCGATCTGTGACGGTGAGACAGACAGAGTTTGGCTGTACTTGAGACACATGAATATGTTTTATAGTAGTTATGCTGCTTTGAGTCTCTGGTTGTGAGTTTCCCACAGTTCTCCCGACAGAAGTCGTAAAAACTAATTCTATTTTTATGTCTCCATTTCCTTTTTCCCCGTTCAGAGACTAAGGAGCCCAAGGATATGAAAGTTCCAGAGAGAGTGGATGAACATCCTGAGGGTAGGTGTTACCTATCCTGTCTCTGTGTTTTTTAGTTTTCTCCGAAGGCTTTGTCTCTTATATTGTGTCTTTTCTTTCTACATGTCTATACTGTATTTCTTTCATTGCATTTCTGCCTACAGTTATACGTAAACTCTGAATCATTCACGCATTTTCTTGCTGACTGTAACCTTCTTTCTCCTCGTTCCTTTCTCTCTCAGGCTGCTACTTTGAAGGAGACCAGAAGATGCACGCCCCAGGAACCACATGGCATCCCTTCGTACCTCCCTTTGGCTACATTAAATGTGCTGTCTGCACTTGCAAGGTAAATATACATCAATAAACCCTCTCACATCTGGCTGGATTTACTTTCCAAAATCCCTTAATGGATCATTTATCTTGCAAAGAAGCTGAGGCATAAATGAATTTCTCATAAGCTCAACCTTGGGGAATGTTTCAACTATTTATATGGAAAAAGTAATAAGTCAGCTACATTTTGTGCTAGACAAAAAAGAACTGCTGCTAACCTGCTGCTAACCGGCTGCTAACGCTGCATTATATCCACAGGGATCTTCAGGAGAGGTGCACTGTGAGAAGGTGACGTGTCCGGTGTTGACCTGCAGTCACCCCGTAAGGCGTAATCCCTCCGACTGCTGTAAAGAGTGTCCAGAGGAGGAGAGGACTCCTGCAGGCCTGGAGCACAGCGACATGATGCAGGCAGACGGCCCGAGGCACTGCAAGTTTGGCAAGAACTATTACCAGAACAGTGACAACTGGCATCCCTGGGTACCGCTGGTGGGGGAGATGAAATGCATCAACTGCTGGTGTGATGTAAGTATTGTGACTGCCAAGAAATACGATATATAAGTTAAAGCAATGGTCGTAATGTTGATAACAGGGCTGTCAAATTCGTTTTAACAAATTTCTTTAACGCAACTTGCAATTTTTAGGTTGCAGCGGGTTCAGTTTTAAAGCTAGAGAGAGGATATTGGGATTATATGAAACTAGAAAACCTAAGGAATGGTCACTTCCATGGTGATATAATTCCTGTCAAACTGTCTGGTGTCTCTTTCACCTGTGCTTCTACATTTTGCCTCCTTTCATCAACCAGCCTTCTTCTTCTCTTATTGTCCACAGCATGGTGTGACTAAGTGTCAGAGGAAGCAATGTCCAGCACTGACCTGCACAAACGCCTCCCGCAGAGAGGGCGCGTGCTGTCCTGAATGCATTGGTGAGCAATGTACACACACACACAACACCAGCAGACACTTGACTGATATATCTGGACATTTTACAAGGCAGCATACTTTACCTCTGATATGATGGAGGTCTCTGCCTGCCGTTTTGTATGCAGTGAAATGTCATTTACACACTCATTTAAAGGGCGGGTCCATCTGCGTTCTGTTCTGTTTTTTTCAAATGGAAAAGCCCACTCAGGACGTAAGCTGATCAAAGCTAATCTATAAGGTTATTTGGAAAGTTTGGAAATACCCGAAAGGGTTAGTTTGGATTTTTTGAAGTGGGGTTGTATGTATACTCCCGTGTTCTGCAAGATAAATTTACTGTTTTTGTGAATGTAGTCTGGTGGCTTTAAAGTTTAATATCAGTTTAAGTGTACACTATATTTGGAATATTTTCACCGCTTTACCTCGCTGTCACACAGCCATTTCTGACGGGGAACTGAAGCCGTTGTATCCCTCTCTTCAAATCCACCAGAATCGATCGGTTAGTTTGTTTGTGTTACTGTTGTAGCGTGGCGTCCACATCAGTACACTGCTTAGCTTCCGTGCCGGTTCTCCTGTCTGCTTCTCCAAACTTGGAGCATGCTGACCGCCATTTAAGTTACGTATGTAACGTTAATACACTGACTATAAGGATGTATATATACTGTACATGTAGCAGCGTCGTCATGCAGAAACCTACGTCATGCCACGTGGGAAAACATTTTTAAAAGGGCTTGAATAAATAGCATTTTGTCGCTAAAACATACGTACTTGGACCAAAATTTTAATGTTCAGATTTGAATACGATATGATTTGAGAGATCCTACTACATGGGTCCTAAATATATTTTTTTGTTCTCCATAGATCTCAAAGAGGAAGACGACCTGATGATGAAAGCTCCAGACAAAAGGCGAACCTTGAGACACTGATCACCAAACCCTTCTCTACCCATTTAACCCAAACCCAGAGCTGCACACTGGGTCCCACCTGCCCTCCCTCCTCCACCTCCTCACACCCACCCTGCTATCAGCTTCAGGATTGTAATGTTCAGAGAAGAGCGGAGACGGAGACATAATAAAAAGGAAAACTTCCAAAGACTCGTGAAACGAAGGAATGAAGCTACATGAAAAGGACCAACCAGACTTTACAAACCTTTCCGCTTCCTGCCTTTCCATTTTTGCTGGAATTTTTCTTTTTGCTCAGTTTTTTTTTTTTTTTCGGCTCAACAGGACAAAACGGTATATGTATGTAGAAATATAACACAGCTGCTCAACGGGATATTGTTTTGGTACGATTGTGGAAATCATTGACAGGGCTTCTTTTTGAAGTGCAGCCATAGCTACTGCAGCTCTCACCGCTCTCACTGGATAAGAGAGGAAAGTGTGAATGTGAATGTGTGTGAGTGTTTTTTTTTACCAGTAAAGAATAATCAGAAACACAGTAAACGTCCTGGGAGGCAACGCAAGGTTCAATAACTGTACAAAAAAAACTGTGAAAACCTGGAAACAGTGTCGTCCGTTCATTCGTAGGATTATATTTCCACTCAGTATGGATCTGTTTGATTGGAAGAGAAGCCCAGCTGGTTGTTATTTCAGTACTAATACGAGCTTCGCCTTCACCTCCTGTTGATCTCATCGCTTTTCTGCTTCGGTTGTTCCTGTTTCAAATTAAGTAATATTTTTATGAATTTTTCTATCATTGTTTTTTTAATAAGAAGCTGGTTTGTATTTTTGTATTTATTGAATGGCGTGGAGACAAAATAAAGAGTTGTTTGCTGGTAACAGAGGGAATACCTGTGGGTTTGTTTTGGACCTAATAATCATCCCTTGTTCCCTTTTTGCATTCATATCGTCTGGAGTTATACAGAGGTTTTGGTTGTGTTGCTTTCTTTCCCTCCGTGTTTCTCTCCTCACAGTGTTTCACATATGGAGCTGTGATTATAGAAGGATGACGAAGCAGACTGACCCGACTTAATCCTTCTTTCTCTTCCTCTACTGTTCTATCTCTTCCTCTTCTCTCTTCATCGACTCCCTTCATCATCTTTTTTTCTCTCATCTGTAATTTTCTCCTCTGTTACGTCCTTTCTTTCCTTGTTATATCCTTTCTCCTCTCATCTCCTCACTTCCTCGTCATTTCTTTTCTGGTTGTCTTTTCCCCACTGGTTGTCTTTTCTCTTTTTACACAGCACAGTATATGCTCCCCCTTTCTTTCTTTCCTTTTCTTCCCTCTCCTCTCCTTTCCGTTGCTTTACTTTCCCTCTCCTTTCTTTCGTTTCCTTTCGTCTTTTTCCTTTTCTTTCCTCTTCTTACCTTTCCTTTCCTCTCCTGTTCTTTCCCTCTCCTTTCTTTCTTTTCATTTCCTTTCCCTCTCCTTTCCTTTTCTTTCCTCTGCTCTCCTCTCTTTCTCTTCAATTCCTTTCCTTTCCTTTCCTCTCCTGTCCTGTCCTTTCCTTTCTTTTCCTCTCCTTACCTTTCCTCTCCTCTCCTTTCCTCTCCTTTCTTTCTTTTCCTTTCCTCTCCTCTCTTTTCCCTTCTGCTCATTTAATTCCCTTTCCTTTCCTCTCCTTACCTTTCCTTTCTGCCTCCTCTCCTTTGTTTATTTTCCTTTCCTTTCCTTACCTCTATTGTCCTTTCCTTTCCCTTTTTTCCTCTCCTCTCTCCTCTCCTTACCTTTCCTTTCCTTCCCTCCTTCCATTTCCTCTCCTCTCCTTCCTTGCTTGGTTTCCACCTCAGACAGTCACCACATGTGCTCAGCAAGTTTCTGTCCCCTACACACACACACACACACACAAAGTGCAGACAGACTGAAACATAAACACACATTCACAGATGTACACAAGCACAAACTCCTGAATGAGGAACACACACATTGCCAAAGGGCCAGCAGGATGCTTTCCAACACACACACACACACACGCACACACACACACACACACACACACACACACACACACACACACACCTGCTGCTGCCCTCTGTTGGCCAAAACACACCATTACACCAACATCGCCTCCTGTAAACCAGCTGGTTGACAACCGCGCTTCTGATGACACCTGTTGACCTCAGAGTGATGTGTGTGTGTGTGTGTATGTGTGTGTATGTGTGTGTTCACACTGAGGGCATGTTGGGAAGTCATCACCAGGCCAGCAGGGAGAGGTGGGAGTGGAGGAGGGGTCATCAGGGCCGGATGGTGGAGGTCAAAGGTTAAGCAGCCTGTGAAGAAGCATGAGACGAGTCCCAGCCTGAGCGCTGCATCAGTCAGAACAAGTCCAAAAGAAAAGCTAGAGTCCAAACAACTAAGAGGAATTAACCCAGAACGATGTTCTCTCCACTTTCCCGATTAATCCTCTCCAAACATTTAATACAACTTTTTAGCTACGGGCTTTTTTCCGTTGTAGCATGTGCACAAAATGATTAGATAGTTTTTAATGTGCCAGAGATGCAGCATAAAAGGTTTGTTAATAAGAACAAGCTGTTTCTTCTTCTCTGTGTCTCACTGACACCTCCTCAGATATCTGTTTACTCTGTTACTGATAGGACTGTTTTCTCTCTCATTTATTACTGTGATCACATTTAGATCAGAGACACATGCTCTGATCTGGACTCAGGTCCTTTTTTCTTCTTTGTGGTTGAAGGAAAACATTTTAAAGGGAAAACTATAGTGTGAACTAATACAGAAAAACATAGTAAGAATATTGCAGATGTCATGAGATGAATCCTTCAGAGGAGAGAGGAGGATGGTTTAAGAGAAAAGGTTGGTTAGAAGATGAGGGGAATAATGAAATGAGACGAGGAGGAGAAGAGGAGGTTGGTCTGTTGTGTTTTTACTTTATGTTTTTACACTGCTGAGAGACATTTTAGTGCTTGTAAGTCTTGTTGGCATTACACCAGAGCACCTACAATAGCATGTGTCAGCAAAACCATGAAATATACTAAGGACATCACAGCAATAGAGAATACACTGAGAGCAGATACATCACACAGCCACACACGCACACAAACACACTATAAACAGTACACTCAGTTTCTTTGGATCCGTTTCCACAATTTTTTCAGAAATAAATAAATATATTTATGAATAAATATAAAATAAATTTAAAAAATATATACAAAAATAAATAAATGAAAATAATATGCAAAAACAATTAATAATAAAATAAATAAATACATGAATAAATAAAAGGGAAAAATAAACAGAAGAATAAATACATACATAATTTATACAATTTACGATTTAAGATAAATACATAAAGACGCAAATTAAAACAGAAATATCAATTTATGTCACATTTTATCAATTAATTAATTAATGGTTGCATACATTTTTAATTTTATTTTTGATACATTTATTTATTTATTTGTCTATTTTTGATTTTGACAGGTTCCGTCCTCCATAGTTTTTGTGTCTTGGCAATTGCAAAAAACTGTGAACACTGCTGTGGGAGAGAGCGAAGGCTCATCAATTTTTTATCACTGCTGCCCTCTGCTGTAAACAGCTGAACTGACATCTTAAATCACAGCATTAAAATGATGATTTACAGTGTTTAACCGACCACATATACACATGAGCCCCATATAGCATCATAAAACGGTTCTTTAGGCTCGTCCCATTGCAGCAGCAGCAGCAGCCTTTATGGCATCATAATTAACCTTTTCACAACAGTTCCTGCCTTTCAGCCATTGAGTTTTCACACACTTTACATGCTCCTCTGGTGCAGTTGCATGGGGTAAATGCCTTGCTCAAGGGCATTGCAGCAGCATTTGCTCAAGGAAAAAACTTATTTTTTCACCATGGTCACTTGTCTGACCTTCAGGTTGGTCGTGCATACACAAACAGGTCCAGGTGCGTCTGGGGTTTTATCACATCAAACGGATTATGACTGTAATTTTCTTGGAAATTCACCTTTTTGTTGAGCGTGTGCCTGAAGCAACGAATCCCCCTCTGGGGTTAAGAATGAAAGTAAAGCACTTGATGCTTTACACATGGCCAAATATTATATAATAAACTAAAGGTGAAACATTTTGTATTACAAAGGACAAAAGTTTCTCCCTTTGTAAAACTTCTATTTGAGTACTGCACGAGTTCAAACCTCGACTCCTGAAGGGGATCACTCCCTCATTTCCATCATCTTCTCTATTCAGCAGATCTTCTCTGACATTTGGGATTTCACACGGTGATATGGACCTAAAGTTTCTTTTGAAATGACTTTAAAAACTAAGAAGAGCAACGCCAACAAAGTAAAGGCAGGTTTATTTTTATAGCAACTTTCAACAATGATGCAATTTAAAGTACTTCAAATAAAAAATACATGAAGATGACATATAAAACACAAGACAATAGAAAAATACATAGAAATAGGATTTAAAAAGAGTCAAATATAAAATGATATGTGCCTTAAGGAAAAGTCTATCTAGGTATATTGGTATAAAAAGGATTTGTTTATAAGTAATGTGGGATGTAACACTGGCAAAACATAATTTAGTTTCTTTAAGTGTGGTAAAATTTGACTACAAGGGGTTTCTTCAGAGACAGATATGTCATTTTGGAAAAAGGTCCTAAAGCTGTTGTGTTAGTGAGAAACGTTTTAGAATGAAGCAAAACGTAGATTCACAGACGAGAAACTTTCCACTTACAAAATCGTGAATACCACGAGAGGGGGGCGTTCATATGGACTCTTCTCCTGAACACTGTAAACACCACCCCATTTGAAGGCACCGTTACATGGCAGGGAAGTCTGAAGTCACACATGAGAGGCCACACGGGATGGAAATTGTTCTTTCCAATTTGTTGTGAAAGATTAATTAAGAACCACAGCTGTTTTCATTGTCTTTTATTGTTTCATGCTAGTGCTAGTACATACTGCAGCTGCCCTTACGAAGTACGTACTGTTGCCAGTAGTATGCATATTGGGACATCCTACTTCTTCATAACATTGCGTCTTGAACTTTGACCATTTTGCTCATATATCCGTAGTGGGCAACCTCCGCGTCTGAGAAGCGAAGCCAATGCTGAAGTGCCTTAAACTTGCATTCTCTCTAATAGCCAGCAGGGGGCGACTCCTCTGGTGGCTAAAATAAGTCTGATTGTATAGAAGTTTATGAGAAAATGAGTCTACTTCTCTCTTGATTCAAATTTATGGTCCCATTTAGAGTCAAATAGACCATAAAGCAGGGGATGCTTTAGGGCGTGGCTACCTTGTGATTGACAGGTCGCTACCACAGCTTTGTCCGGTCTGGGAGTTGTCCGTGTTTTCATCTTACAACTTTAACCCTTTCACAGTGTGTTTTCAGTTCATGAAAGTTAATTATAACATTTTGGTCGCCTAAAAATGTCTTATTCAGCGTTTGGTTGTACTTAGCTTCACCCTCTCGTGATAATAGCCAGAAAAACATTCTGCCTTGCATACTGCAAAATATGACTGATATAGTAGGGCATCCTGGTATTTTTGGCATACTGCATTTGACGTACTATGAATTGGGACATACTAAATCTTTTTCTGACCTACTAAACAGTATGGTAGTATGGGCACTGGAACGCACAGCTGATGAGCATCCTCCACAGGTGAGCTCTCAGCAGGAGTCCCCAAACGACATGCAAGTGTGCTACTCCTCTCATGGAAGGCAGCCAATCAGAGAGAGGGATGGAGGGGTGAGCTTGTGACACATTCACCTCACAGGTGTTGCAGGTTTAAGTCCTACTGAATTGTTTTCCAAGTAGCTCCAAGTTTAAACTGTCTATCTGCTACTTATGATGCAGTCTCGAATCAAAGGGAAAAGCGAAAAGTTCATTATCTAACTCAAGGACACTTGAGCCAGGCAGCAGACCTCAGACTTTCCTCTCACAGGTAATTGGTTGCCTACATTCTCCTCTCACATGGCCACTGGGCGAGATTAATGCGTCACACGTCCTGTGATGTTTCCGTGGTTGCATCAGCCAGTCTGTCAGAGGTACCCGTCCAGGTTTTTCTTTATCTGACCATCTGAGATGAAAGCGCTCCACATGATGCATGTTTCAGGAGTCTTTATTTTTAAGTCTTTCCAACCGACATTAAAGGTCATCTCTCTTGTGATGTTTGTCTCTTGGAAAAATGTGAAATCTGTGCGGGAGCTGGGTGTTTCATTGATCTAAGGAGCTTCGTTCTCATTGTGATACCAGTAAAAAACCTCACGTGCCGTTCATTTTAATGCTACAGTAGAAGTTAATGGCTAAATTCATGTTTTTGTTTAATTATTTCTGTTTTATTTCATTCTGCTGTCTATGTTGTGAATTTCCTTGGAAAGCACTTTGTGCTTTGTGCTTGAAAAGTGCTCTACAAATAAAATGTATTATTATTTATATGGTATATATGGATGATTTCAATTCAACGAATCCCAACTTTTCCAGGCAGAAACAGCCTTAGGAGCTCTTTTCCCACTCGGTGTTGTTCTACTCTCACAAAGGTCATGAGCTTTGAATGGAACAGGGAGCAGAAAAATCCCTCTGTTGGCTGCTCAGTTTCCACCACTCCAAGCAGGCTTTAGCTAGAAACAGAGCTTTTTGACAACTGTGGAGACACATATGCAGCCTGAGGACAGGGCTTATTGATTAACTCTCTCCATTTGCTACGTGCAGGAAGCAGAACTGGTGCGACAGCCTGAAGCACAAATGGTGTTCACTTCCCCCATAATCTGCTGGTGGCCCCAAACCAGGACAGCAGTGGAAGGTAAACACATCTAAACACACCTTGTGAGGCAGATATATCTGAACTAACTAACCTGAACTACTGTAATGTGACAACAGAACATTTTCACTTTTACAATCACAACAAATCACTCGAGGAATCATTAAGGCCCTGCTGGGGTCGTCGTTTCCATTCCTCTCACCAACACACTGTTGACATCTGCTGAAACAGAAGGAGGAGACAATTCATGGCAAGAATGTTGAACACAAAGAAATTAGAGATGCATTCGCTTGTTCGCTGTTGTAAATGTTTCAGTCATCCGTCTCCCAAATGTTTCCTGATAGAGTGAAGGCTTTTTAAGCTTCTCTTCCGAGAAGAGCCGATGATGAACTTTATTAGACATATTATATGCAGGCAGTAGGCGATATGAGGGGGGATGACCCCCCGCCATCCCCTCAGTGCAGGGGCAGAGGGGTTGTTTAGTTGAATATGTTAGTCTAGTCCGCCTGACTCATTGATCCTTTATCTGACAAAGGTTGTATAAGTTGTGTAATGGCGTCGACTAAGGCTCTGAAATATCAGTAGCCTAACTGTTCAGCCGATTTGACGGTTTTCAGGCTATTAAATAGGCGTTATCAATCGCTGTGGGTCAGATGTGGGTCAATAAGGGCCTACTACACCCACTAGTAGGTTTTATCATCTATTCACATGGTCGATCAACGAAAGCAGGAATAAAAGCAGACGACAGGGACCTCTAGCGACCGTAGTAATTATGACAGGAGCCGAAGCGGAAGTCAGTCACTGTTGTGTAGACAGTGTGAAACACACAAAACACCGGTTTTTACCCAGGAGCCCAGAGTTTACATCCCGTATGAAAGCAACAATGTGTAGTTGTCTTTGTGTTCGTAGTTATTTTAACCCAAAACACAATGTTTTTCCCTAAACTTAACTAAGTTTGTTTTTTTGCCTAAACCTAAAGAAGCCTTTTTGTTTGTGTCAGTTTTACATGTTGGAATGTGTTGCTTTTAACTTTTACTTTCACTTTTACAACGTAGTAGGTGTAGTAGACCCCTAGTGACCCACATCTACAGTGCTTATAGCGACTGATAACGCCTACATAATGGGCTGATAACGGTCGAATTGGGTGCTGCGGTGCTGCATATTGATAAATCTGTGGTGCTGCGTCCCGTGGTGCTGAAGTGGTAGATGGATTTGTAAATGCGACTTTTTCTGGGTCCCGCCCTTCTGATAGTTTCATTTTGGATCTGTATTATTCTCTAAACTATGTAGCTGGGATTAAAAAATACAGAACCAAAAGAGTTCTTAATGGGACACTTCGCTAGACGCAGGTGCACGAAACAACCTGGGTCCGTCCCCCCTGTTAAAAATAAACTAATCACCTAATGCATGTAGGTTTTTGTAGGAAAATCACACTGAAACCCATTGTTTTTGTCAAGGAAACTATAAAAGTAGGTAATAATCATAATAATAATAATAATAATAATAATAATAATAATAACTTGATTGATTTTCATGAATACAATCCCTAAAAGCAACGTTACAGTTCAGTAAGAGAAGAGGGAGCAGACGTACAGTAAGCAACAGACTCCATGAAGACCTTCAGCTCATTAAGTCTGATTCAGCCGGCTCCTCTCCAATAACAGACCTCCCATCGACCTAATGACAGCAATAATATGGGAGCAGTTAAACACACAGTGAGCTTAATGGAATTAAACCGTTTGTTGCTGCTGCTGTATTATTCTCACTATTCTGCTAAACCTGAAGCATCTTCATCATGTATGAAAGGCTACTGACCTTCCTTACAGGCACACATTCATCTGCAGCCTCTGTAATACCTCCCAGCAGAAGACCATTTACAATTCAAGCTGTTCAATTCCAAAAGTCCAGAAGTGTTTCACTCTATTATTGTGACGGGGCTCTGTCACGTCCTCCGTGCTTATCGAAGCGTGCAGACAGAAAGTATTTGGTTATATCTCCTTCTGGCAGAGGAGAGCTCATCTCTTTCTATACATATTATTAATGCACGCTTGTATTTATACAGTTAGAAGAAGAAGGAGGTGGAAAACAGACAGACAATGGTTGGTAACAATTTATAATAACCATCATTAATAAATGGTAAATATGAATATATATGCCTATAATTTCTGTTATTTGGTATACTATATACTAATTGCACCTCTTAATGCAAATATTTGTACATGTTTCTTATATTCTCATTTTCTTATTATTAATTTTTAATACTTACTTATATTTCTTTACATATACTGTTTATATTGTAGCATTATGCACATAATTCATTTCTATTGTCTTACATTTATGGGCTACAGCAGCAGAAGCCCACCCAGTACTAGCACCGGCCACTTTATTAGTAATAAATAATAATTACTAATAAAGTGGCCGGTGAGTGTAAATGTATTATATATTATTTTTGCACACAATTATTGTGTGCAAAAATAAACTTACTAAATTATAGCATTACTAATAAGCATTACATAATACACATTATTAATTATAATTGCATTGTTTAAAGTTGCAACTGATGATTATAATACCTTGTTAAATGGTTAATAAATATTTTGTAAATCATCTATAAACATTATTTAGAAAGTAATACTTCTGGTTCATCTATCCATGTAATGTGATAATAATAATAATAATAATAATAATAATAATAATAATAATATATATTATTATTAATATTAGTATGTAATAATATATGTTTTACAAACAATCTTAAAGGTTTACAAATCATTTCAACTTTTGTGAAGACTAAAATAACTTAACTAAAGTTTAATTAACTATCAATTTACCATTTATTAATGATAGTTATTATAAAGTGTTAGCTAAGGGTTATTTTGGTGCCATAATGTGCCTGTATAGTAGGTATAGGATGTAGATTGTTGTTAGTTTAATATGCATTGCTTATATGCAGTACTGCTGTGCATATGTTACTGTTGCTCATCAAAGCTCTAAATGAAATGCAGATGAGCCTAGAAGATATGCAGCAGTAGCAGTTAGCTGAATATCGAGTCAACAGGCTGCAGAGAGTCAAAGACAAAGAGACTCAGCTGCTGTAAATGAGACGTGAGCAGCCGAGAGAAGCACAATGGGGAAGCTTCCTGTTCATTTCTCTAACCTGTCAACCTCAGACGCCCCATCCTGCCATATTCAGCCTCTAATTAGTGCTTATGGATTCCCATACACCCCTGTGCGCTAATAAATTTTGCAGCACAGCTTTTTCTCTGACTGTTTAAGTGCACAGGTGAATCTGCCCGCTGATCTGTGTGCTAATTGAGTGAGATTGCGGCGGGGCGACGCAGAGGTGTCGCAAATTACTGTATTGACCTCTTGACGCTCTCTGCTTCATGTCTGAAGAAGAAGAAGAGTCTGGTATCACGATGTGTCCAGACAATTAGGGCCTCAGCTTCACATTATTATTATTTGTCAGTTGTTCACTCTTGAGGTGTCCATACTGATGGGTTGCTAAGTCCCGTCTCGCGTCGGACGGCCCGTGATTTGCATAAAGTACACTAGCCCTCAACTTTATGCAAAGGAGGAGCAGGCGTCGTGCCGCTCTGTTTCTTGAATCGCGCCGCCACGCTACCAAAATGCATTGTTGCACGGCTGCTTACATAGACAATGAATGAGAAGCGTGGAAAGTACGGAGCTTGTGGACACGCACCATAACTTTTTATACTACGTCACTCGCTCTGAGCTTTTGGTGCCTTCAAACGGGGTGGTGTTTACCGTGTTCACGAAATGAGTCCATATGAACGCCCCCCTCTTGTGGTATTAACGGCCTTGTGAGTGGAGTTGTGACGTGTTTGTTGACGTTGTCAGAAATGACGGAGGCCATGGAAGTACATTTTTTGGTGCATAATAAGTGAATATATTGTAGTTTTAGTCGTATATTGTTTTTCTTCGTAATTTTATAATATATCTGAGGAAAATGTTGATATTCCCAACGGCCTCATCTTTTTCCTCTGTCAGTACGCCTTTGCATTTCTTGCATTATGTTACCCACTTGCTAGCTTGCGGAGTTGTTAGCCTCTGTGGCTTCTAGACGCCGACAGTAACGTTAATATTGCCGTTGCTTAGCAGCGGTGTTCTCGCGACTTAACCACTTTTAGCTGCTAACTAGCTCACATTAGGGCCGACACACAATTTAATCCATGCTTTATATTTTTGCTGTTGTGTTTTTGGTTTTGGAAAGCTGATTTAAAAAAAAAAACACCACCCTCTTAACTCTCCACAAACCAAATATTGCTCTTGTTAGAGCGCCATGCACACATTTGCAGGGTTTCGTGAACATCAGGTATATGTAGTGTTTGTTGAGCATTCGATATAATTCTGTCAAAATAACGGCATGATGTGTTTGGTATTTGGTGTTTCTCTACTTCCCATAAATTCCTTCTTGTGATGTTCCTGCTGTAATAAAATCCACACTGGTGGACAATATAAATTACAGTGTAGTTAGGTGCCAGAAGAGCGAGCCAATCTTCTACAATACAGTGCTGTATTGTTATGCTAATGTATTTAAATGGAAGTGGTAATGATTTATTGGTGGTAAAATCCTCCATATGATCATGAGGTTTTGAAGCGGGACTCCTTTCACCCCGTCCTATAAAACCTGATGCATTCTTAATCGCAGTGTAACTACGACATTTATGAATGCCATGAAATTTATTATCAAAATAAGAAGTCAGCGCCGTGCTGCATTTTGAGCTCGACTCTCTCTCTCTCTCTCTCTCTCTCTATGGGAAAAAGGAGAAGCAGCCTTTAGGTCTTTTATCCCCTTTAGGGCACCGTCACATTCATCTTCTTTTTTTTCTTTCAGTTTCCTAACGCTCTGCTGAGGTGTTACTTTTGACCAGACAGCAGAGTGTCACACTCAGAAATATGAAACCACTGTAGTGTGCTGATTTTAAACTAGGCTCTCATAATGTCCCCATATACTGTAGATGTGTGTCAAACCAGAGAGCCATTAAATAAAAGGTTTATATTAGAGGAGCAGAATTTATACAGGTGAGAGGAAAACCTCAGAAACAACCTGCCAGAAATGTTTATTGTTCTATAACCAAGTTCTTTGGGCATTTTAATGTGACAGAATGCTTTTTAATAGGCCCAAAGGTTCCTTATAACACCAGCCCGGTTGCACTAAATGATGTATGAATGACATGGAAAAGTCATTTAGAGTGCAATAATAACATCGTTCTTGTTGTGTTGTCATTTGTACTCCATGCTGTCTGCAATGTAAACGAATCTGTGTAAATATGCTACGCTCAAAGTAGTGACGTAGAATAAAAACTGAGAAAGACAGCTTATGTTGGACGTGAATGGAGGTGGATGAGTCCAACAAACACACGACTTTCAGCCAGCAGGCTGGTGTTCGTGTCCCAAAGTGTCGTTGAGTTATTGCGACGTGTTCGCTGTACTTATGTTACATTGTTTACGTACATATTTGACTTTGTTTACGTTAGACATTATATAAGAAGTGGACATAGTCACCGTGACGTCACCCATTGGTTTGTGGACTGCCGTTTTGAAGCCTCGATTTTGGTATTTTTGGCCGTCACCATCTTG
Organism: Sebastiscus albofasciatus; assembly: GCA_916701655.1. Taxonomy (NCBI): domain Eukaryota; kingdom Metazoa; phylum Chordata; class Actinopteri; order Perciformes; family Sebastidae; genus Sebastiscus; species Sebastiscus albofasciatus. The sequence continues at coordinate 88,351 of CAKAOI010026270.1, read as the reverse complement.
TTTTTTTGACACGAGAGGGTGGAGTTAAGTAAAACCGAATGCTGAAAAAGACATTTTTAGGCGACCAAAAAGGTTCTAATTAACTTTCATGAACTGAAAACACACTGTGAAAGGGTTAAAGTTGTAAGACGAAGACACGGACAACTCCTAGACCGGACAACGCCGTGATAGCAACCTGTCAATCACAAGGTAGCCCCGTCGTAAAGCATCCCCTGCTTTATGGTCTATTGGACTCTAAATGGGACCATCATTTACTAAATGAACACTTCAGCATTGGCTTCACTTATTTTAAGCCGAATGATGATTTTTTCCTAAACCTAACTAAGTGGTTTTGTTGCCTAAACTTAAAGGGATAGTCTGGGTGTTTTGAAAAGCTGTTAACGGGGACGGCAAAACGTATTTTAGCCACCTAAATGAAAGACCCATCTAAAAAAGTTGCTATCCGTTCTGCTATACACCATGTTACGCTGCACTCATCATCATAAAGACATTATCCCCAGCGTGCATCATGGTGATGGCAGCATCGTGCTGAGGGGACACTTATATGCAGCAGGCTCGTGAGGGAATTCAGAGAATAAAATGAATGCAGCAACAATACAGAGAGATACTGGAGGAAAAAAACACCCTGATGTGATGCAGTTTGCAAGAAAACCTGCCACTTGTGGAGAAGATTTGTTTTCCAGCAAGACAATAATCCCGCAACCATAAAAGCCCAAAGAAACAAACAACAAAGTTAATAGCCTGGAGCAGCTGAGTCAGAGTTCAGATCTGTTCACTCATGATCTCCATGCAGAGAATAGAAAACCTCAAGTGTCCTCAAGCTGGTACAGACTCATTCACAGAAAGACAAGGTTGTAATTATATTATAGGTATCATATCTGATATATAAAGCATTAGTTGCAACTCATTAAGGGTGTCTAGAAAACCTCAAAATTCATGCAATAGTTCGCTCTTAAATGTGAGGATTTCCTCTCGCTGCTGGATTTAACAACTCGATGGCACAGCAGCGCTCACTTCCATCCAGCTCCATGCGTCAGATGCGCAGGTGTCACATTACTTATCCAGCTTTATTATCACAACTTCTTATATTATTTGCAGACGAGCTAGCTTGATGACTAATAATCAATTAGATTTAGATTATTTTTTTTTTTTTCAAATTTAAATCCACGCGTATGAGAGACAGATGTTCCTCACATCTGGGAGCTTTTTGTGCTCTCCTCCTGTCTGTGTCGGCATCTAAAACCTCCCACAGGTAGCCTCCTCTCTCTCTTTCTCTCTCTCTCTCTGCGTCTCTCCTCACCAGCAGTGCGCACTCCACTTCACCCCCCTCCTCCTCCAACCGCATCCCACTGGGTCCATCCGCTCCAGTCGGTGGAAGCCCGGCTCATCGCCACATCTGGACCATCAGCATCTGCACATCTGGACCAGCGACGCGTGAATCATGCGTTCTTTTTGCAGCATGCAGCACCCGCATTGCAACACAGGAGCGAAGAGGATGCTGAACACCGGCTGTTGAATGTCTGAGGAGCATCTCTCTCTCTCATCCTCTTTTCATTCTTCTACTTGTTCATTTTATCTCAAGAGACAGGTAAACACACTGGTGTTGCGCATGTAAACCAGTGGGTTTTTTTTTACTATTTCTTCTGATAGGATTGCAGAGAAGGTGTGTTTTTTGGGGGGGGGTTTGGATATTAAATGCATCTTGGAAGTTGGGCTGTTGCACCCAATAGGATCTCTACCCATCCTGACTCCAGTTGCAGCCTAAAACAGCAGGATCCAGACTGCATGGGCTTGTTGGCACCAAACAGGAATCTTTGCAACAGCAGCAGCAGTCAAGTTCTTGTGGAGGATAAACTGTTGCCTTGAATCAAACTTTGTCTTTGAACTTGCGGGAATTTGACCCTCCATCCTCCTCCTCCTCCGCCCTCAGAGCTCTGAGGGTCAGACATGGAGAGCTGCAGGTGACTGACCGCTCACCGCCGCTTCAGGACGCAGGATGGTGGGTAGGCTGCGCACTGCACGTCCGCATGCCTTCACTAGTGTGTGTGCATGAGTGTATGAGTGCTCATGAGTGTGTGTGTCTGTGTGTGTGTGGCGTGTGTGCCTTTCATCTGCCCTTAACGCCTCTCAGTGAACTTCCTCAAACCCCATCCTCCTCCACCTCCACTCATGCGCAACCCACTCCACCACTGTTGGTCTGTCACGGTTCTGCCTGTCACAAGATAGATGCTTGTTCAGCTTCGGGCTCTCCACATCACAATACGGGCTCTTTCTTTGGAGCAGCTACACGCGCTAATTGGCGAGTGATCATGTGCCCAACTCTTTTAGGAAATGTGGCACTCTGCTCCAATTTGTGAAGCTTGCATCTTCTGTCACGCCTCCACACACACACACACACACACACACACACACACACACACACACACACACACACACACACACACACACACACACACACAAACACCACACACACACAAACACACAATGTATGGACGTTTTTATTGGACTTTATTAGTTATAACCCACAGAAGACATTCCACAAATGTGTAACATGATCTGCAAATATTTCACTATCCACCAACATGTATTTTTGTATTTTTGTTGTGTAAAGTCACAAATACACATAAATTACTCTGTAAATAAGTTTTTTAAGGTTTACATGTAACGTGATATCCACACATTTGTGCATCTATTTCACATTTGTAGATCGCTTCCTGTGCATTTGTGGGTCATGTGACATTTGTGACTTTCCTCCTGTTTGTTTACAGAATTATGTCTGATTGGTAGCGCAGCAGATCTGTAGATAATAGTTGTAATCCACAGAAGACAATTCACAAATATGTACCTTAAACCTTAAAATACGTATTTAAAGAGTAAGTTATGTGTATTTGCAAATCGCCCTGTATTCTTGTGAATGTGACTTTACACAACCCAAATACAAAATTACATTTGTGGGTAGTGAAATATTTGCAGATCATGGTACACATTTGTGTCTTCTATGGGTTACAACTAATAAAGTCCAATAAAAACTTCCATAACAATGCTGAAGTGGCCAGAGGCTGCAAGCTGCCTTGGTTTCATAAGTAGATCAAAAGAAGCGGTGGCCTGCAGCAGCAGCTGAGAGCATCAGCACTCCACAGGTCCTCCTGGTACTTTGTAACACTTTGCATCATGTTGATCGTCTCCATGAGGACCAGGACTGTGCCTGGATTGTCCCACTAGGGGGCCTCCCAGATTTAACACAAGAGGCTGCACTGCATCCAAGCATCCATCTGGGATGTTCTGTGACTTCCAGTAGAACTTTTCAAAGGAGTTTTAGTGTGTTATGTAGTTTTTTGTGCATGTAAAAGGTCTGCAAAGTCATAAAGTCATGGAGCTTAAAGCTGAAGTAGGCGAGATTGGAGCAAATATGATTTAAAAAAAAAAGTTATTTTTATTAAACGGTCGCTGTATCGTGACAGTAGAATATGAAACAGGTAACCTGAAAAAAATCATGTTCCTCTGTGTCCTCCGGTGTTCCTAACGGCATCTGAAAGATTTCACATACCGGAGGATAACAAGCAGTCAGAGCTGATCTGAGCTCTGCTGTCCAGTTGCTATGTCTATGAGAGCCGGCTGTCAATCACTCGTGAACTCTGACCAAACGGTCAAACTAGGCAGCGCTGATCAAATATGAATCAATATTATGTTACTGTAATGCCTATTTCTCGCCTCAAATGTTTTCAGAATCATCTTGTAGTGCACGGTTTAGCTGTAACATGAGAAAGTTTGTGATGCCAAGTTCCGGTCACATGACCAGAGCGCAGCCAATAGGAACGCTCTCTCTCAATGAAATGACCTGTGATTGGTCAAAGTCTCCCGTCACAGGCTAGCTTTTCTAAAGCCTAAGAACAGAGCCATGAGGAGGAGCAGAAGTCTAGTTATCTCTCAGAATACTTGAATTACAATATGCTGAAATATTATTATGGAATTTTTGCCCAATGATGCCGAAAATATACTGACTACTGCCGCTTTAAATCATGTAAACATGTTCTAGTACAGAGGCGTCAAACATATGGCCCGAGAGCCAGAACTGGCCCGCCAAAGGGTCCAATTTGGCCAATTGTATGACTTTCAACGTGTAGAAATTGCAGAGAAGTCATCACATGCTCATATACAGGCTACGTGACACAACACTATCAACCTACTGTTCATCCAGGAGCCACCGGTGGAAAAGTCTTCGTCGAAGGGTTTTCCAAGAACTAGTTCCTATTTCTTCAGAGTTAAATGGGAAGCCAGTGTGCTTGGTGTGTTCACAGCACTTTTCAGTGCTCAAGGGAATACAATATTGGCGCCGCTATCAGACTCCTCATGGCAGGCAAAAAGGGAAACATTACTCTTTGTGGAACTGGATATTATTTCTCTTTCAATAACATGTATAACAATTGATCTCATAATTCATCATCACGTTACCACGAGACAGTGATATTTTTATTCCTTCCTGCAAATATAGTTTTGCGATTTGTTGTTTTGTCTTACAAATTGAGGCCTGGTGCAGCCGCTCAGACCATGACTAAGGAGCCGGGACGGTTGAGATCAATTTTCTCTTTTATAGACCGTATTCAATTGGAATTGCGTTGCTAGGCAACAGCTTGGGTCCATGTTTACTTCCTGTCAGCTTGTTTCATTCACTGCAACAGGAAATAAACTGGGACGTATTTGAAATGTTTACGTTTGAGAAATGGTCTATAAAATCAGCTTGTTCGCATAAAAAGGCGTAGAAATGACGTATTAACGTTGAGCATGCAATAAGTACGCCTTTGTTGATTTCTGTGTGTCATTTGTAGGCTAGTGGGCGGGAGGGGAGGTGGATGGGCCCAATAAACACTGGACAAACTCCAGACTTTTAACCAGAAGACCCGTGTTTGAGACCGTTGTTGACCTGTGTTTTGTTTTGTAAGTTGAAAGTTTGTCACATGACGAAAGTGAAGTGTTTTCACGTTGTTTCTGTACATGTTTTGACTTAGTTTACGCACTTATTTTAAGCCCAACCATGACGTTTTGGGTTGATAAAATGTTTTCCAGTTGATGACCATGATGGTGATCTTATAATTTCCATTTTTAAAATGTGAATGTGCAGTATAGGTGCTCATCAGATCACCGTAGGGAACCTGTGTTGTGAGATGACATCTTCATCCTGCCCTCAGCTTCAGACTGGGACCAGGGTCATATCGGGATCACATTACTCTTGTACTGTATGCTCTGCTCCCTCCACTGTAAAACTACTACATTTACTTATCTCCACTCTCGGGCCCTTTAGACACGTTCCATTAACGCTGTAGTTGACACTTGAGCGTGAAACAATTAGGTGAGGCGAGTCGGCCGCAGGGTTTTTCAAGCATGAATCAGTCCAACACATCCACGAGACTAATAGAGTTGTCTACCACCAAATAAACACCGAGTGTATCAGCGGACGTGCCGCCCCAAGGCATGTGATGGATTTTTCTTTAAAGTTCACCACTCGAGGGACAGCACCAGACTTGCTGAGACAGGAAGAGAGGAAGGCGTGAGGTATCGGGGTGGAGGCAAATGGAGGTTGGATTGCTCCCAGTATTTCATATTGATCTCTGAATCTTGCTTCAACTTTGATGGCCTGAGAGAGTGTGTTGCCAGATGAAGCGTTGGAGGAGATCAAATAGCCTGTTTTTGTTTTCAAATCTTGTCCAAATGGAAAGACTTTTGCAAACAGAAAAAGCAATTTAAATGAAGTTAATCCATTTCAGTCTGTGGGTGGAGCTTTAGGATCCACGGCTTAATTGAGATTTCCTCGTTGCTCTCTGAAGAGATCAGTCGGCCGAAAACGTTTAGGTCTGTGTGTTCATGCATGTGTGTGCTGTGTGTGTGTGTGCAATGCCACTAAAATTCTTGTTCAATCTGTGCTGGGTAATCATTTCCCTTGATTGTACACTCACTGGAGCACAACTCCGATCGGTCGCAATGTCGAGCAAATTGCAGGTTTTCTGTTGATGGGACACGGATGGTGAAGTAATGAGAGACACAACAAGAACGGCTACGGAGTGCAGTCTCTCACATGTGGCGAGGCTCAACATTGACCCAAACAAGCACCCAGAGTTGAGGACATGTCATGTTAAAACGGTTTTGAACTGATACCCGAAATATATTTGTATTTTTACATATTTCACAAAATGCTCAGGCTGTTCTCATACATAGCTGTACCTAGGAAAAGTAATGCACTGTAATTTGTATATATCCCACGAAATCTGCTCCCATGAAGTTGCCTGACATTCGTAGGAGAACGTTTTATCTCATGTAGCCGGTCATAGTTTAAGAAAACTGACACGGCATCTGGGACGCCTCATGATCTCTCTGATCGGACAACTTCTGCGACGTGTTTCAGAACTTTCCCAGGAGCACATGCACAACTGTCAGCACAAACAAATACAGGACTTTATATTTTAAACCAAAAGTAATCATGAAGTCATTTTGTGGCCTAAACCTAACCAATCGTTTCAAAATGTTGGCATTGTGTGTTTCTTATATGAAAAGTATTTTTGCTATAGAAACGTTGACATTCAACATATCCGGTGGTTTGCGAAACATACAAAGCCAAAATAATTTCTGGCGACTGCGTTGATGCACAGTACTCGAGCTACCTTTTGGGTCGGCTTCCAGAAATTGACTATTTGACCCAATTCTGGCAAGAGTTCGGCAACCAGGAATGGCGGATTTAGGCCTCTGATGGCCACCTGGACGATTCATATAAATCCTGAAAATGCCACACAGCTTCTGTAAAATCCAAAGTTCTTATTGGTCCAACAGAGTCGCCTTTAAACCAAGAAACCAAATCAAGACTGAGTAACATTGGAGGCGAAACACAGCCTCTAAATTGTAGACCAGATATTAGTGTGGAGTGTCTCTTCAGTGTAAGAGACCCAGACAGATCCTGACCACATCCAGACAGAGTGTCCACAGTCTGGCCTGAGAGGAATAACACTACAAGTCGTCCTTGTTAGTAAACAGAGGAAGGAGGATGTTGTGACAGCAAAAATATGACATCATGGCACTTAACATTTTTTAATATGTGATAAATAACAGACTAGTTTCATTCTTCCATGAAGGTGTACGTCACAGACTGAAGGACAGGAGGGAAGGGAATAATGAATAATCTTGTTATTGCTATTAACTGATAAATTCTTGTGTTGTGTTATTCTGGCTTTGGCTTCGTGTTTACAGTCATAGTGTATGTGGAGCTTGAATTACAAAAAAAACTGGATATCAGCTGGACATTGATGGACATGAGGCACTTTGTTTGAGAGGCAGTGGTCAAAATTAAAGCTATAAAGGTTCTGTATGATATCCAGAGCATTAATATACTGTAGCATCAACAACTGTTTTCTGTGTAAAGGTATAGAGGAGTAATGTCTGCCTGACCTGCCGGCTGTGTGTGCCTTTTAAGTGCGTGTTTGTGCATGTGAGCGTGCCCGACTGGCTAGCTCACGGCTGCCGCTCTGCACTGCTCTCATATGGCGGTTACAGCTGACAACGCTACGGTCGGGATGGCGTTGTCACAGAAGCGTATCACCCAGCCTCCGGCTCCCCACCCGCCATTCCCCACCCCAATAGCTCTGTCAGCAACCACCGTTGCCGTTGTTTGCACTGCTAGCACCGTTAGCTGCAAGCTCAGCCACCGCCATGTAATAATAAGTAGTTTTTTTTGTGTATAATCACCTAAAACTAAGGACTGTGTTTTCGTGACCTCAGAATGAGCCGTTTATGTCATAGGGAGCGGGTCCTCTTCACGGAGTCCGCCATGTTGCACCGCCATGTTTCTACAGTAGTTTGGGCCGAAGTCGATAACGTTTCTCGCTCCCGTCGCCGCCGCTCACTCTCTCTTGTTTCACCATTCACTTCCCATGTACACACACACTTCTCACTGGCTCTGCTCCAAATGGCTCTAGAGAGGGACATTCGCTTTTTCGCGTCGGCCACCGTAGCTCTCCAACACTCTTGGCTCACTGGAGAAGCTCCAGTTGGTTGCAATCTCCTCACCTCACTGCTAGATATACCGCCGGATCCTACACAATGGACCTTTTAAAGCTGCTCTAATCAACATTTTTATATTAACGATGGATCAAGTGACTACTTTAATGTGAAAGGAGTCACTCGTAGTGGTGAACTCACACAGAATTCTCATCGATTTGGTTTCATGGCTGATAACTTTACTGTTTTCAGCACACAAAAAAACACTGTGCACTACCTGCCAAGCAGCAAGCAGCAGACAGTGCTCAGTTAGCAACTGATGCTTTTTGTTCAACACACCTTACAGACAATTATGAGAATGATTCACTCCTCCGCTCGATTACAGCTCAGTCACAGCTCAGTCCAGCGTACCTGCAGAGCAGCTGCACCACCTTTAACCTACTACAACAGCCTCCAAGAGTCTCGTGTTTTAATGCCTTTGTGAACATCTGGGATGTGAAAATATTAGATTTCCACACAGTTGGAGAAATAGAAAAAGTGTGCATCCTCCTGGTCATAGTTCAGTTATAAAATCCACGGAGCGCCTCTCCTTCCGGGCTGCTGACAGTGCTGTCAGCCGAAGACAGCAGGTTGTGCCAGCGTCTGGTCTGATTCAAAAGTGTTTTTGCCGACTTCGCTGCAGTCGGAGCAACAGAGCAGTGAACAGAAAGGAGTTGCACTGCTCTGCATCTCTATTTCCATCACAGGTGGTTTTAGGTAATTTTGAGACAAGTGTCACTATGTAAAAGTTTACAGCATGCCATGCTGTTAGGGCAGCCCTAGTAAACCGGTAACAACTTTATAAGGTGTCGATGTTGTGTTTATAGCTTGCTGCGTTGCCCCAAGTGCCTAAAACAAATCACTTATTGTCAATCTCTTATACTTCCAGGCTTTGTGGTTGCAGAATTCATAACAAAACAGAACCCTATACAGGCCATCACATTAGAAAGATACATCAATAGTAAAATTCATCCCGTTCATGCATCATAATGTGGATCAGACAGCACCTCCTTCATACTATAAAAATATGATGTCACATTTAAAGCTGCTAAGAAAATAAAGGTTTTGCTACATCCTGATTAAGTTCATTGATCCTTGCCACCGATAGCTCCATAGTCACGACCCGATTAAAAACAGACCCTATCAAAAAAACACTGGACTTTCCTCCCCGGAGAACCCTGTTTGTGTCCCGCATGAAACCAGTGAACGTTGACTTATTTCTCACGTAACTTTCGTACTTATGTTACAGCACTTTCAGTGTTGTTTTAACACAAACCGCGATCTTTTCCTAAACCTAACTAAGTAATTTTTTTGCCTAACTCAGTCGATCTATATCCTAAACCTAATTAAGTAGTTTTATTTTTAAAAGACTGGAGCTGATATTGACACATGCATCACATGTTGCTGGACATTCGTAGGAAAAAATATGTTGTTGTGCTGAGCATCACGGAAAAAAAAAAATAGGGAAATTCGTGTCTATGTATACGAATCAATTTCGTGAATATTTCACGAACTGTCGTGAGACTGTGTTGGAATATTACACATGTATGAAGGTGCAGTGCCAGCATGAAAACACTCACTTAGGTTTAGGAAAAACGTCACGGTTGAGATTAAAATAAGTACATAAACTAAGTAAAATAAACGTGAGCAAACGTCACTAACATATCTTACAAAACAAAACACCAGTCTCAAACACCGGGCTCATGTTTCAAGTCATGTATTTGTTGGACTCCTCCACCTCTCCTCCTGCCCGCCATAAACAGCCTTTCTCCCCTTTTATTCTACGTCACTACATTGCAGTCAGTACAGACTACATGGCTTGAGAATGACACACCTAAAGCAAGAACGTCATTCTCCATTCCACACTATTGACTTGTGCATTATTGTGTCATTCACATGCCTTTTTGTTGTGACCGGGCTGGTAGTCAATATAATTATATGTGCACCATTGAAAACTAAGATATTGGCTTTTCAACAGCAGCCATAGTGAACCAGGAAGGAGAAAGCCGAGAGACAGACAGACAAGAACAGAATTACGGTGACATTTTCGTGTGTCAGAATCTGTTCCCCATCACCGAGGGGCATCTTCAGACCTCAGGCTTCCCATCACTGGCACCCAAAACTCATTTCTTTAAAAATGAGCCAGTGCCCATAGCTCCTTTCTCTCGCTCTCTCTCTCCTCATTCTCTCTTTGCCTCAAGACGAAAATCAAAAAGAGGCGCCTCCTCCTCCTCCAACTCTGCACTGAGACGGTGGGTGGAAGAAGGAAATAACGAGAGGCAGACTTGGTGAAAAGAGTGTTTAATTTTTAAACACTACGACTCCTGAATCACCAAAATTACAGTGTAATCTGCTCCCTGAATGGTTTCATGAATGGTTTTAATTGAGGTCATTATAGTGTGATGCATGATGATCAGTGTTTGCAGCAGGTTGTTTTTTTGTGTCCACTTCATCAACTCCAGACTGTAAGTTAGTTAGCGAGTCCTCAGGTCCAACAATCATTACTCAGACGGGATTTTGGGGGCAAGAATTTATGGGTAAAACAAACAACTCACCTCCCGGCATACGAATGACTTTCTTGCGAAAATCAGTGCAGGTGTTGCAGAAGCTTTTGTGTCTGGAGATACAGACGTGCACACAATTCAGATATTATACAAGGCAGTCGTACCTGAATACATTGACTCATTGTTGCATGCACAGTTGCACACACATCTAGATACACACACACACACACACTGATACATCAGAGAAGCTGTATTTCTTGTAATTGAATCATCTCAAGGTTTTAAATCCCAGCGGAGACCAGTCGACACGTACACCCAAGGTCACTTTCAGACGCACATATATGCTCAAAACTACAATGAATGCATACAGGCTATACTGGAAGAAGCTCAGTAGTCACCTGTTGGCTGAGCCGCGCTGCACACACACTGAAACAGCTGCTGAGAATGACGAGACACACTCTTCTTCTGCACTTAGTAGCAGCAAGTCGTAGCAGATTGAAGTCTTTGTTCCCGTCTTTGTGTGTGTTTAACTGATTAAATGGCTCATATAGAGTTACTTAAACAAGCCTAAATGCTGCAGAGAGCGCTGCATACAGTGAAACCACAAGGTTTACAAGAGGGAGAAGACAAGCCGATATGATACGTTTAAACATTTGTTGACTTTTGTCGACTACATATCGACAGAATTCCGAAGGATGATGTTGACTAAATCTGACAAAACTTTGAACTTTCTAAAATGAACATTTAAGATTAAAGATGTTTACCTTGTGGCTAACAGTGGTTTCTTCTGCGGTCATAGAATTGTTGGCTTTATTTGTTCTCGTGGTTATGACAAATCATTTTCCTCAAAACACGACAATTTTAAGCCTCTGGTACGATAGTTTAACATTTCCCATCCGACAACGCTGCACCCTAGTCTCCAACTGATCTGTCTGCTGTCGAGTTGCATCGTGGGAAATGTAGGCGCCAGGTTTTGTAAAGGAAGTCACATCCACTGCTATTGATTTTTGTTATTAGTCCTGTTTGTATTAGTTTTTACAGCTGCTGTGCTATTATTGTGGTTGCTGTGCATCTCTCTCTCTCTCTCTCTCTCTCTCTCAAAATCCAACCGGTCGTGGCAGATGGCCGCCCACCCAGAGCCCGGTTCTGCTCTCGGTTTCTACCCGCCAAACGGGGAGTTTTTCCTGGCCACAGGGCATACCAATGCAATGCTCTTGGTGGGATCTCTTGTTGGGTCTCTAAATTATAGAGTACGGTCTAAGACCTGCTCTATATAAAAAGCGTCTCGAGATAACTTCTGTTATGATTTGACGCTAAATAAAAATAAATTGAATTGAATTAAAATTGAAGTCTGGTTCTCCAGCATCGATTTTAAAATGTTTCATCATGAGTGTGACAGTGTTAGGAGTGCAATAAATCAGTGCGGTACTCTCTTTACTGAATGTAAACATGACGGTGTTTGTTTATAAGAAAACATCCACAGGGCTCCTTTAACGAGGCTCAATGTCAAGAAGTCATTTCATTCACAGAAGAATAAAAGTTTTCAGCCGTCTGACCTTCAGAAGTTCTACAACTGTGAAGTGCAGATGTCACTTTCTTAGAAATGACGCCGGTGAACCTGTAAAACAATCAGATATTTACATACAGTAGCTTCATATCAAATCAAATGGCAAATCTACTACTTCGTGGAAATGCATCATTTGAAGGATGTTACAAGACGCCTTATATGCAGCTTCGCCTCAGGTTAAGCTCCCTCTTGAGCAAGCAGCTAATGTTAGTTCAGACTCAGGTGAAACCGCAGCAGTAGTAGCCTGTGTAGGGGAGATTATAATCTAACACAAACATTACAGCTGCTTTCAGTGACCACCTGAGACGACTATTTCAAGTGAGCAGGTCTAATATTTCTCTGCAGTATGAAGTGAAGGTGTTGCGTGTGACACACCTGGTGTTAATGAGGCAGAACAAAGCCTGTCTTGTAACAATTGTTGCCTGAAGGAAGTTTGTTTACAGTCAACATCGAGTCTTCAAGTCCACTTCCTTAACTTCCTGTCCATGGATCAAGGATAAATTACAATGCAACTCATCACATCATGTACATTTACTTTTTGACAAATATGAAATGACCTGCTTACGGCACTTCTCACTGAGAACATTACAGACGTATAATGTACTGCCTGAGAAGACATGCTCAATCCATTCTCACTCCCAACTTGTCAAATACTGCCGCTAGGTTGTCTTGGTCAGTGCTCCTCGGGGTCTGATACCGACGCACCAAGGTACCCTTTAGTGTCGGTATGAGACGCACCGGGCTTTCACCTAACTCCAATGTAAACTCATCCGTGTTATTAACAGAGTAGTATAAAGAGGTCAGGTGGATGGATGTGTCAAACTAACACTTACACTCAGGAGACCGCTGTTCATGTCCCATGTGAAATCAATAGTCAACTTATTTTACTTAACTTTTGTTACATAACTTAAATACTTAACTAACGCCAAGTTACGAAAGTTTTGTAAAGAAACATACTTATTTGAACCCAAACCACGATCTTTTCCTAAACCTAACCAAATACTTTTGTTGCCTGATCACACAGAGCGTGATTGGCACCCATAGGTGGCTTTTTTGTGTTTGTTTTCAATGAGATTGAAGCGTTTTGCTCGCTGCTTTTGCGTTGCTGAGCACCTCATGTATTTTTACAGGAGTGCCCTGAACGCCTCGAGTGGAAAACAATTCAACTCAGAGCAGAAAAGCCTTCGACGTCATTAGCGTTTTTTCTCATTGTGGTGACTTTTGCTTGATACCTGGAGCTGTCTAACTTTATCAACCGTAGTTACCATGATCTGAACAGAAAACAGCAGGAGTCTGAGAGTACTTGAGATTTCGGGTAAGTTATTTTCATTGATTTAAACTGTACTATTAACTATTAGATAACAATTTAACAAAAGAAAGCAAACTGCAAAAAATGTTCTGTCTGATTGGGCAACAAAACAGCAGTTCGGGGTGCCTCGCATTTTCCACCTGCAAAACGTGATCTTTGTGATCTTTTCCTAAACCTAACCAAGTAAACCTAAAAACTAAGTAAACCTACATTGGAAGTTTATTTTGAAAAGACACCACAGACAGATCATGTCTCCTTGTGTTTCTGCTGGTGAAGATTCTTCATCCTCCAGATTAAGTCCGTAGCTGTCCGACACGTTGGTACAACACCATGTGAAGGAGCTGTTCTGGCATGACCCCATGGAGCTTTACTTATAAATTCAACCTAACTCGTGTTACAGGATTATTTGTGTATTTAAATCAGGCTACCTCTCCTCCAGATGTGTCGTTGTACATTTCCTGCAAAGCTGGTGACAGGAGGGTAGCGAGCGCTTTGTGAACCTTGACAGTGTAGCCGTCTGGCCCAGGGGATTTTACAGGATGGTTTATTCAGCACCGACCTGCTGATGGAAACACAACTCATTTACATTTTGGTTTAAAAAGTTGTCTCGGCGGCTGGATATCACTGCTAATGACAAGTGGAATAAAATATGGAGCATTGCGATGGAGCGGTGAACATGGAGAAGAGCGCTCATGTCTAGTCTTGAGGTGCTGACGCTGCTGCATGGTTGGTGGCTCAGAGTAAAAGCTGAAGTCACACAGGGAATGATGTATGGAGTCTGTAATGATGTCTGACCTCAGTCCCACCAAAGAAAACAGCATCAAACAGCAAATATCCACCTCAAGCTGTTGCTTAGTGTTGCTTCTCCTGGTGTCCATTGGTGTGTGTGTGTGTTTATGGCCTCAGGCTGCGGTGCATGACTGGCAGAATAAGACAGAGACCGGTTGGTAATGTGTGTCATATGTTACTGCAGACGGACGTCTATCTGCATTGTGTTCTGCTGTTACATTACAATGACTCATCCCCCCATTCATCTGGTCCCAATAAAAAGATAAACCATCTAACTTTAGGGTCCTCCTTGGTTTTTGGTCAAAGCTAGAGTTAAAACTAGAGCAGACTTTCAAAATCGAAGTGCGTACCGTACACTATAATGCCTGGGCCAGACTCGGCACGCCAGCAGCGCATGGCAGCGGCTGCTGCTGTTACTGCCAGCCCTTTCTTTCTACATTGAGATGGCCTTTCATAATGGCCATTTCAATTTCATTATAAAAGTAATTTATATTAATTTTAGACAGACTCATTTGTAAATAATATTAACAACCCACAATTAAAACGTTGTGCTTTATTCATTCATGAAGCTCTGCAAGTCACTGCATTTTCTACAACACTGTCCTGCAAATATTTCAGAATAAATGAAGGAACAAATAAAGGAATTCTAACCACAGAAAAAATGCTAGAGGCTTTTTATTTTTTAAACGGAAGCAGGAAGTGTTGAGTTAAAAATAAAACTTGTTTTCATGTCTGTGACATATTCTACAGATACAGACATTGAAACTGTAGTAATGTTGCCGGTATGATGTCAATATACTGTAAAAAGATCATTTTCACTGTCTATTTTACACGGTATGCTGTAAAAATAGACGAGACCTTGAATCTCTAGAAGATGAGAGATGAGCAAGAAAAATGGACATCACAGTTTTTTCCGTTCGCTAAAATTTAGCGCAAGTTTGGAGCGTTATTTAACCTACTTCGCGACAAACTGGTATGCTCGACGTGACGAGAGCAAACACAGACGGTGTTGACTTTTTGCACGAGATCTTAAAAAATGTATGCAAGACAAGCAAAAGTTGTGTAGTGTAGTGATGGGTTAGATAGAATAGAATAGAAAGCTTTATTGTCATCATGTTAAATACAACGAGATTCACAGTTGCCAGTCCTGGTCAGTGCTTTAAGATGTAATAAATAAATATAAACAGAGGTATTACACTTGAGGAATAAAATAGGTAAAATAGATGTAATGTAAATGGAGGTAATTTGGGCTTTCATTGACCTGTAGCGCCTGCCAGAGGGCAGCAGGTGAAGCGTGAAGGTTCAGGTAAGCGTTGGGGTCGGGCGTGCAGTGGCTGCTGCTTGGTTAAGGTTACAGTAAAGGTCTCCACTGAATGATGAAGTGAAGTCACTGCGAGACAGAGAAACAGATTTGAAAGCAACAGAAGAAAGAAGCTAATGAAGAGATGTACTGTAGAGGCAGACATGATGATAAAAGAAGGAAACAGAGACGGAGACAGCATTTTCATCGTTTTATCTCCGCGCGGTCTGCAATTGATTTTCAAGGTTCTTGGAAAGACAGTGGCCTCATTCATCAAACTATCAGTCTCTGCTTGTTACACTGCCAAACTCCATATTTATCAATTCAATCTCTGCTGGAGCCGTAAACAAAGAGCGAGCGTCTCTCTGCTCATTTCAAACACTGAATGTGGAATTACATAATGATAAAGATTACCTCCATGCTTTGTGACCAGATATTCATCTTTCAGACCGTATTTAGACTCTCAGAATTAGTGTTTATCATATTTTAAACGATGAGCTGTGGAACCACAGAGATTTCTTTGTTCTGTTAATTCTATTTTAGTTTCCTGTCAGACAGTTTCTTTAATCTGATGTGGAGAGATCTCTAATGGATTATTTGGGGCATAACATTGCGTGTTTGGACGGAGACTGAAATTGTTTAAAGGTGTCTGTCTCTGTTGTAAATCTGTCTCCAACTGAGCCAATGAATTTTCTGGTGTTGGTCACATTATTTATAACCGGAAGAAGATTGGCATCAAAAATCCAAAGAGCAAAATACAGAAACAGAAGCTATAGATTGGATTTTATTTTAAGACATCTCACTTTATTGCATACTTTGTGGCCTGAGTCAGACGCTCTGCCTTTTAATACAAATTTCTGAGTCATAGTATAGCGATGTTCTACCAGGTGGAGCTGTATGGGAACGTTGCTGAAGGAGGTGGACTTGTATTTATATACAGTATAACTCACCTTAAAGGATAGGTTCACATTGTTCATACTGGCCATTAAAGGGAAAATTCACCACCTTTTATGTGGATTTCCAATCGGTGCTGATGGTAAATGTAGTCCATTGAAGAAATAAATTCCCCAGTGTGTGCTATATGGACCTAGAAAGCTGATTTCTACTGCTGCAGAGCCGTGTTGGTTGTGCCTACATGTACCAGGATGCATTGAGATTGGATTCCTTAGGTTTTCTAGTTTCATATGATGCCAATATCTTCACTCTAGCTTATAAACCGCTACAACCTAAAAATCACAAGTTGCATTAATGCGTTTAAGAAATTAGTGGCGCTAAAACAAATTTGCGTTAACACGTTATTATTGATTGCTACATATTTGGGATTTGCATCCACTTGAATCCTCACTTGGCAAACTATTTATACTATTGTTTGAAACCACAATTCTCCACAATTCTCAATTTGTGTAATCCATTTCAAGATGTCAATATCACCATGACAACAGATGCTTATTTTGTTGTTTGTTGTTGTTAAACAAATACTACACAATACTTTTGATCAGGTTATTTTAAAATATTTGTTGTATGACAGGATCCATGGGATCCACATCACTCCATCCATACTAGAGAAAATGAATAATTCAGAGCGTGATCAGGCAGTAGAGCAGACTGACCATCTGGGAGCTCTGGTTAGCGGCAGCAGAGCGACTACCAGCTCCAGCACGTCTTGGCTCATTCAGCAGC
This sequence comes from Sebastiscus albofasciatus, assembly GCA_916701655.1. Lineage (NCBI taxonomy): Eukaryota > Metazoa > Chordata > Actinopteri > Perciformes > Sebastidae > Sebastiscus > Sebastiscus albofasciatus. Next base: position 71,183 of record CAKAOI010026270.1, on the reverse strand, counting down.
ACATATTGTTAGAATCTAGGACCAGAATCTGTGTTATTTTTATAACAATTTACATTTTGTACAACTAAGACATTTTTCCTGTACAGAATGTGAACAAAGTGGTTGGAAATAGGAGACTGTACAACTACAAGTTGTTCCAAAGCAAATGAATATGTAAATTCTTTTTTAATTCATCACTGTGTGGATAGAAATAGACACACACACCGACATGCACTTACGTACAGTATGTACAGCCCGGTCGCATGAAAACTTCTGTGAATGACACGACAAGTATTTTTCGCAAGGCATTTAGCGTGCAATAAGAACGCCGTTCTTGTGTCATTTGTACGCCATGTAGTCTGTACTTACTGCAATGTAAACACATCTACATTAATATGCTACGCTCAGAGCTACAGTAGTGATGTAGAATAAAAAGTGAGAGAGACAACTTATGGCGGGCAGGTGGATGGGTCAAACAAACACACAACTTTCAGCCAGGTGACCGGTGTTTTGTAACGTTAGTGATGTTTGTTTTGCGTAGTTATGTTCCGTAGTTTCTGTACGTAATTCACGTAGTTTACGTACTTATTTTAAGCCCAACTGTGACGTTTTTCTTAAACCAAACTTAAGCCAGGTTTCCTCCAAAAGTTTCTCTGACTTTTAGTCTCTGGAACTACTGTACTTTTCAAGGAACTAAACAGTTCCTTCAGCCCTTTGTTGTCTGCATTTGCGGTCCTGCGGCAAAGTAGTCTGCTGTGTGTCCACCTGTTTCATCTAAAAAAAAAAAACTTCACTGCGATAACATTTGCTGCTGCAAAGTATTTACTGATGTACGTTGGATGCAATGAATGAAATGCAAAGGAGAAAAATTAATCTGAATCCGTCTCCACGTACCGTACTTTTGTTGCGTGGCGTACAAATGCCGCACGAAAAGCCTAAAATGCATCCTCATGACACGCGGAATGTCCTTGTAATGTTGTGCTATGTATACACCTTCCTATTAGATCTGGTATGTGTATATATAATATATTAAAAGACACATAAGCAAAGATGCATGCTGATGTACAAACATAAACAAGACACACGTACATATACATATACTAAACATGTGCATAAAGAAAGAAAATATATGCACACAGACACATATAAGTACAATAGCAGCAGACATACTGTACTGTATGGACACAGAGGCAGCGGAGAGGAAAATATGTGAGCTTTTGGATGTTGCAATAAATAATTGATGATAAGGCTGTAAATGTGTAACGGCCTATAACAATCATTGGTTTGATTTATGTACACTGATGCTGCTGGAGATTCAGATGGTCAATACACATCCCTCATCCAGACTTCACAGGCTAATCCCACCGCACTGTTGATTCTCTCCATTCACTCTTATCAGGCCAATAATATTATGTGTCGGCCCTGTAAACTAGCCCATTTTAAAACCATAGAAAGAATATCAGGTTGATTAGTCAAAATATAAAGAAAATATCCAAATAAGACAAAAGCAATGATGCTACCGCCAATAAATGTTGCCATCCAGTTTTGGGTTGTAGAGCCTTCCTTAGTTCAGTCAGTGCAATTAGATAAAGATGAAAATAACTTTCACTCTTTGCTCCGTGGCATCCGACATACTGAGCGAGGACCACTTTTGGAATATCAAGTTCATCTCCTATATTTCACAGCATCAGAGGCTCATAGAGGGTGTCATTGTCTAGTTTGCTGCTATGGTTTTAATTTGTTTCTGTGTGTTTGTGTGTCTGGGGTAAAACCAACAAAAGGAGTCAGTGTTGTAGTGTTGCACAAGTGGAGTTGCCACTGAGCCCCATTGTTGCAATCGCAGAGCATCACTGGCTGTTTGTACTCCTCCACTGCCAATGCGCCATTTGTCTGACAATATTTTGAACAGCTTTGTGAACTTTGATGCAGGTCAATAAACAAAAATAATTAGCAATAATATGTGTTTGTGAGTTCTCCACATGGTGCAAGTAGGAGGTGGAAGGCTGCAGCCGATTCGACTGTTATCAACCCATTAAATAGGAGTTATCAGTCGCTATAAGCACCATAGATGTGGGTCAATAGGGGGCCTACTATGCCTACTACATTGTTAAAGTGAAAATGACAACTTCTTTAGGTTTAGGCAATAAAACTACAACTTACTTAGGTTTAGGCAACAAAAACTACAACTTATTTAGGTTTAGGCAACAAACTACAACTTCTTCAGGTTTAGGCAATAAAACTACAACTTCTTTAGGTTTAGGCAATAAAACTACAACTTCTTCAGGTTTAGGCAATAAAACTACAACTTCTTTAGGTTTAGGCAACAGAAACTACAACTTCTTTGAGTTTAGGCAACAAAACTATAACTTAGGTTTAGACAACAGAAACTACAACTTCTTTGAGTTTAGGCAACAAAACTACAATTTCTTTGAGTTTAGGCAACAAAACTACAACTTCTTTAGGTTTAGGCAAAAAAAAAAAACACATTGTGAAGTTCACAGAAAAGCATTGTGTTTTGGGTTAAAATAACTACGAACACAAAGACAACTACACATTGTTGGTTTCACATGGGATTCGAACTCCGGTCTCTTGGACTTGGTCTTCTTTTATACCTTCTTTCAATGATCTACCATGTGAATAGATGATAAAACCTACTAGTGGGTGTAGTAGTCCCCCATTAACCCACATCTATGGGGCTTATAGGGACTGATAACGCCTATTTAATGGCCTGACAAGATGGCAAGTTTGATTTTATTGCAGACATGTTAAAACACAGAGAGAAAAATGATAGTGCCAAAGTTGAAACAAACAACATGGCATGCTATAGCAGAGTGTACACACGCACACAATATGCGTATACATAACCACACTCACAAGAATAAACAAATTAAAGGGTGGAGGAGGGATTAAGAGCATTTTAAGTCAGAAAAGGTCAAGGAATAATACTTTAACTGGATTTCCTGTGTGTGTAGGTGTATTGAGGGATAAAGCTTGAGCATAACAAATATGAAAACAAGACCTAGTCTGAGGGTAATGATATAAATAAAACCAGCTGTGAGACATGTGGTTAGAGTTAAAAGAGAGGCCTTTTAATTGGTTTACCACACATGAGCCACTTGTGAGTGAGACAGGAACAAAGCCTGAAGGGATAATAGCACCCAGAAAAGCATTTTGACCTTTTCAGAGGTTGATGAATTTACAGTTTGTAAAAGAAATAAAGAGTTAGCTTTATAGTAGTCTCGCCAGTGGGCAAACTCCGGGTCTGAAAAGTGAGGCCAATGCTGAAGTGCCTTAAACCTGCATTCTTTCTAATAGCCAGCAGGGGGCGACTCCTCTGGATGCAAAAAGAAGTCTGATTGTATTGAAGACTTCTCACTTGATTTATTACCTCAGTAAACATTGTAAACATGAGTTTATGGTCTCAATCACTAGTTTCAAGTCTTCTTCAACACGGCATGATGTCCATTGAGTAAATTATGATCCCATTTAGAGTCAAATAGACCATGAAGCAGGGGATGCTTTAGGGCGTGGCTGCCTTGTGATTGACAGGTTGCTACCACGGCGTGGTCCGTGTTTGGGAGTTGTCCGTGTTTTTGTCTTACAACTTTAACCCTTTCACAGTGTGTTTTTGGTTCATGGAAGTAAAAAATATCTTATTCAGCGTTTGGTTGTCACTTCTGGTTGCAAAAAAACAAGATGGCAACAGCCTTAAACCAAGATGGCAACGGCCAAAAATCAAGATGGTGACAGCCAAATACCAAAATATCGACGGCCAACAACCAAGATGGTGACGTCCAAAAACCAAGATGACGATGGCCAAAATGCCAAACTCGAGGCTTCAACACCGTATTTCACAAACTAATAGTTGCCGTCACAGTGACTACGTCCTCATCTCATTTACAGTCAGTCCGTTGTCATTCACATGCCGTTAAATACCATCACTTTTTCACGGCACGTCTGTGTTTGATACTGCCACACAACGCTCCCTTTAACACCAGTATGAGATGCACTGGGCTTTCCATTAACTACAATGTAAACTCATCTGCGGCAACAGTGATGATGTAGTTTGAAGAGCAAAAAAAGAAAAACACCGGGAGGGAGGGACGGGTGGTGGATGGTTCAAACAAACACAAGGCTTTCATCCAGGAGACCGCTGTTCGTGTCCCGTGGGTTAAGTTTCACTTTCACTTTACAATCAGCTGTTTGTGTCCCGTTTTCACAATGTTCAGTTTAATTTTCACTTCACAAACGTAGTAGTTTTAAGCCCAACCATGTTATTTTTTCCTAAACCTAACTATAGTGATGTTGTTGCCTAAACCTAAAGTGACGCCAGTGGGCATGACAAAGCGGCGGTATGCGAAAAACATGTAGGTATTTTTGGTTTTGGAAAGGTTCAAGAAAGATGCCACCTTCCAAACTCTTTAGATCAGTATCTCTCTCACTACAGCCCCATGAACACCGCTTCAACATGTGGAGACATCTAAAGCTTAGCAAACTGTCGATTCTAACACTGTTGATATTTTTGCCCTTTCCCTCATCTCTATGCCCAAAATGACCATTGAATGTAATGTCCATCTTCCACTGGGGCAAAGATAATCCGTTGTTATGGTTGTGTGCCAACTTGTGTGACAGTAAAAGAAAATAAATCTTGCTCATATAATTCTTGGAAAGTGCAGCGTTATGATGAGCTTCATTTGTCCTACAGTGAAATGAAAAGCTGAACTTTGACAGGTCTGGTAAGTGTGATTATGAAAACCATTTCCCAGCACAGTGAAAATGACAAGCTGAAATATTGGATTGTACCACTGCTATTACATTCTGTATAAACTTTGTCTCACATTGAAGATATGTGGTATCAGTTTGTTTTCTACCACTCCAGAATGATTGTGTTGCCCTTTACTGGACTAAAGAGTGGGTGTGTCTTGGAAACCCTCCTCATTTGGTAAAATTACACAGGTTGGATGAGCACACTGTGAAGTAGGTTCATTACACCCAGCAGTGAAAGATTCCAAGATAGAAAACAAAATCAGTAGAAAATAGGTCAATATCTTATCTCTGGAATGCACCTCTGATAATGTTGACTCTTTGCTGCCCTTCATTGATATCAGGGCTGTCAAAAAAATTAATTATCAGTTCAAAATGTACCTTAAAGGGAGATTTGTCAAGTATTTAATACTCTTATCAACATGGGAGTGGACAAATATGCTGCTTTATGCAAATGTATGTATATATTTATTAATGGAAATCAATTAACAACACAAAACAATGATAAATATTGTCCAGAAACCCTCACAGGTAATGCATTTAGCATAAAACAATATACTCAAATCATAACATGACAAACTGCAGCCCAACAGGAAACAACAGCTGTCAGTGTGTCAGTGTGCTGACTTGACTATGACTTGACCAAAACTGCATGTGATTATCATAAAGTGGGCATGTCTGTAAAGGGGAGACTCGTGGGTACCCATAGAACTTATTTTCATTCACATATCTGGAGGTCAGAGGTCAAGGCACCCCTTTGAAAATGGCCTTGCCAGTTTTTCCTCACCAAAAGTTTGGAGCGTTATTTAGCCTCCTTCCCAACGAGCTAATACAACACTCGTTAACTTTAACAGTCCTGATTGATATAGATATTTCCTCCGGTTCTGGTTGACATTAAAATCTTGTGTAAAAGTTTATTCTTGACCAAAAAACCCCCCCAAAAAACATCTACAGACAAGCTTTTCCTGGAGGTTTCAAGCTCATTTCACAATCTCCCTCCAGACGAACAGCAGTTACTCAGAGGATGGGACTTAACGATCTTCTCCACATTTACGACCTCACATGATGAAAACTGAGCAGAATCCTTCCACTGAGGAAGGTTGTGAGATGGGTTCAAAGCTCCAGAAAAAGCTAGTACGTAAGTTAGTAAGTTATGTTATTTTTGTTAAACTAATATATTCTTTTGACTAAAACGGAACAGAATGGAGGAGAGAAATTAGGATGATGATGGCCTAAATTTGGTGCTGTTGTGGTGCTCCATGTATGCGGTTTGGTTGAGTTTAGGCCACTAAAACGACATGGTTACGGTTTGGGAAAGACCGAGGTTTGATGATTAAAGGAAGCCAGTGTTGGTAAGAGGCAGGATGTGGACAGATGAAATCAGACGCTTTGTACGTTTTAAGAGTTTGAGAAAACAGTGAAAGAGATCTCTCTCTGATTTGGAATATTTTTAAGCGATATATACTTTACCTAAATGTAGGAAAAGTAAAGCCAGCATGGGTGGAAGAAGTACTTAAGTAAAAGTGTATATATATATATATATTTTAAATGATTATATTAGTATGATTTTTCAGATATTTGTTGGCGTGACATTAGACGTGTTCAATGACAATATGGTGACTGATCAGAGGGTGATACTGCTGCTAATGCTGGTCATTTGAGTGTAATCTAAGTACAGTAATAGATGTGACCACCTCACTCTGATCATTTTATTCAATCATCCTTAAAAAAATAAAAGGATTTTTTTTTTTATTTCTCAGGTTTTCCACATTCTTTTGTATCTCAACCGTTTAGTAGACTCATAATTAAAAAAGATTGTGTTGGTGTGTGGTTAGTTGAAATTAAAGGGTTAATGTACAAAAAAAGCAACTAGCTTGAGTAAATGTACTTAGTTACTTTCCAGCCTCTGACTCCCTGACTACTAGAGAGCAGACAGACCTGCTGGAGGATGTCAGATTGGGTCTTCCACAGAAGGCCAAAGAGGATTAGAAATAGTGAACTGTGGTGGTCTTTTCATCCAGCCAGACTGATCCGCCTTGTCAACACAGACCCTGTGAAAAGAAGTAATCTGTCCCACAGCGGGGCGGTCACAGCTGAGCGGCTGCTGTGTCATAGAAGGTGCTGGCCTACCTGAGTCTCACACACACACACACACACACACACACACACACACACACACACACACACACACACACACACACACACACACACTGCTCCGGTATCTACCCGTCATTGACCTCCATTCTCCGGTTACCATTCTGGGAATGTGCCGATTCTGTTGCGACACATTCCGTCACTTCCTCAGTGTTTGAATTAGATAATAGTTTATTGACTCTGGAAGGCCCATATAATATCATGGTATGTTTCCTTTGTGTGGAGTCACTCTGAAATGAGAATTTACTATCTGAAAACACACCGCCATGATGACACATATTAGACCTGATCTGTTTGTGTCTTTCATGTGAAGACATAAAATACAGATAAACAGCTTATAACAGAGAAATGATCATCAATCCATCTGGTTGCTTTGTTGTCAGCCATCTAATTTGCCATTCAGGTGTGTTTGCCCCTCGTGGCCCTATCTGTCACACTCGGAGGCTTCCAGCAAACAAGCTGTCACACAGTCAAACGAAAGCCATTAGCGTTTGTATGGGGCCGCTGATGGATTGCATTAGCCTTAATATGGACGTGACAAACACAGTTTTTATGCATTCAATAGAAGAAAACAAGAGCGTGGAAGCAAAGGAATATGAGGTTTTATGTTTGTATGTCTCAGGGCTGTAGTACTTGAGTCTGTCTAACACCACGTACTTGTCGGATTGACTAGTCCTGGTCTCAGTCATTGACTTATGTTTACATACACACTGATATTTCACTATTATTCTGAATATCTTAAATTTTAAGACATGTGGGATATGCTGATATTATTCAGGTTTTGCCTAGCCAATTGTCTACAGTTAAGTTATTCAACAAACATGTGAGTAATGTATGAAGATAGACTTGATAAAGTCTAAATCTAACCCTTTAAAGTCAATGATGTAATCCTGCTGGTTTCATCAGCCTGTGACCGCCAGAGTGCACTGAGGACACAGAGCGCTACAGGTGTTAACAGCTGTTTGGGATGAGGCCACGCTACTCTAATGGCGGTGAAATGGTGGATGGTTCCCTCCAGCTTGAAGGCAAGCGCGTGTCCCAAAGTGTCTCCGGAAGTTGGATTTATACTTTTACATTCCTTCCTTTTACAGTCCTCAGAAATATGATTAAGCATCTGGGTTATGGAGGGTTCAGAGATACCACATCTAAACACAGCAACACTGTGTTTGATCAGAAATATTCTCTCTTACAAGTCTTTGATGTGGGTGAAGATCGCTGATAGCGAAGACAAAGTTACAATCAGAGAATGTGATCTCAAGCTTTGGGCAGTGACTGAAATTTTATAATTGTATGTAGTTATTTTATTTTTGCTTCAGCTGTCCAGTGATGTTACCGCTGCTCCTTCGCATTAAGGGGACACACGACAGCTGAATAAGGTACAATTTTTAACTAATAGATATCAGCATGGAACTTCCCCAGTTGATTACTTACATTAGGACAATTATTTGTTGTATTACAAGCATGTTTAATTATGCAAATGATAAATTATTTTATTAAGTAGGTGCTATTTTTACGCTTTCTTGACATATTAGAGTCAAAGATTTTTACAGAGGAGATTTTGTCTCTCTTTTTATCACTCCATTAATCAGAAAATATACAGCCACAGAAAATCTGCCATGATTTAATGAATAAAATGTTGTATAAATCAGGCTACGAATGATAAATGAACAAACCCCTCAGTAACAACCTTCAGAATATAGATAGGAATGGAACTGGGAAGTTTGGTGGATGTAAATGTTACTGAAGTGGAGATTTCTGGCTCATAGTCTGAGGAAAAACTCATTTTGAGAAAACGGCCTTTAAAGATATATATCGTAAAATTTCATACATTTTGAAGACCCAAGTGAATATGGTAAAACTTTAACTTCTCCAGTTGATTACTTACATTAAGACAATTTTTTTGCATTGCTAGTTTTCTGAAATGTTATGTTTAAATATGCAATTGAGACATTATCTAATGGTAACTTTTGGTGAATTTAGGAGAATTCTATCTAATGTTTTCTTCCCGCTAGTTTGAAAGAAGACATGTTATGGAAGCAAAATAGCCAAAAATCTAAAAATTGACCAGTGCATGCCTGGGTTGTCTCCCCTTTTTAATGGAGCTGGTTAGGGTGACCAGGTGTCCCACTTTACGAGGGACTGCACAGCATTTTTATCCCTTTATCTCACATTTTCATTGGCTCTATTTTTCAAAAGTCAAACCACTGCAGGACGGACGCTTTTCTAAAATCAGGCTGTTATCTAATGGCTGTGAAGAAAGCAAAGAAAGCTGCCATCACGAGGCTGTGTTTGCTGTCAAACTGCGCACACGTGGGTCAAGTGCAGGTTAAACATTTCACTGTCTTTGCTCCGCTACGCCCAACGGGGGAAAATTGCGAGTTACCGCAAAGTCACAAGCTCTGCAGATTTCAGCGGAATATGATGGAAACTACCACAAAGAAAAGGAAGAGCAGCTACAACAAAGACTGTGAAACTACTTCTAAGTATTTAAAAGCTGGCAGAAGGCGATTCTTAGAGATTTTTGTGAAACTATTCAGTTATTTTTCAATTTCACACAGCGGGTAATACGACATGAAGCGACACGGTTCATGTGAGTCTCACAAGAAACGTGCGGCTCAAAAAGAGATGTACCAATCTATTGATGCATTCAGGCAAAGCATAGAGATGTTACAAGATAAGGGCCAAAATAGAAATGTTTATTATATAAGTTAGATAGACATTATAACAACATTGTAGACTACTTCTATATCTTATAGCTCCTTGTCACCTCTTAGCGGAAGTTTTTCTGGTTTTAATAGGCGGCAGACCCAGAGCACGCTCCAGGCGTTACAGATCCCATCAGGCCCGGGGTTGCCTCAGGATACCCTAAGAAAAGCTGAAGGATGTGGCTGGGTAGAACATTTTTATATTTAGCTCGCTGCCATCCTGAACCGGATCCATATAACTGGTGTGAAATGGATGTGTTGATCATCAGTGCTTATCATGCACCCCCAGTCATTTTCCATTGTGAGGAAGCAGAGCTGTCATGAGTTTCAAGAATGCGAGCCCTTGTTTAACCTTGACGAGAGCAATTCCACCAGACGTGGGGTTAAACTACAAAGGCTTGCGCTTTCAAACAAGATCCACACAAAGCAAGGCTGCTCTAATGATTAACCTTCTCACACACAAATACTCTGTTGGAGTGAAAAAAAAACATCTTTGTAAGCTCAAGTGTGTATTTTTTGTAGAGTTCCATCTCAGGTTGAATGAACTCCCCGCTGACAGTATGTGTATAGGTTCCCTGTATTTGTTTCACATCACTGCAAAAGAACATCAAACACTTCAGTTTCTCAGTATCAAGTTTCTGAAGACTGATTGAATCAAGCGTGTTTAACCTCAGGAAGAGATATCCTTTGTTTGGGGCCAGCAGTTAGTGTCTTGAGAATTAACTGTTAACGTCTGATCATCTAAAAGTTTGAAAGGCCTCGGCCTCACAGAGCAGAGCAGCAGTTTTCTGTCTCAGGTCAATGTAGTTTTCTACTCTCATATGAGTGTATCATATTAGAAAATGACACCTTATTGATCTGCTCAACAGTTATTTTAAACTGACATATAGCCTCATGTTTTACTTAACAAGATTAATGCTGCATTCAAGTGGAATCAGGCAAACCAGATATCATTTAGTGGACGAGAGCAGGACGGTAATATTAGGCGAAGCTGGCAGAAAATATTGGCAATGGTAACAGTAATCAACATTGTTGTCCAAAATGTTGCCGTCCTCTGAGACAGAGTTTACAACCAGATGTTACGTAGCTCCCTCGCACAAGGACAAAGTATTTTTAAGGGGAGACGCTACATGTGAATAAGGTAAAAATAAAATTAACTAATAGATATCGTCATGAATCTTCCCAGTTGATTACATACATTAAGACAATTCAAAAGTTTTCTGAAATTGTACGTTTAAATATGCAAATTAATCATTATCTAATGTTAACTTTTGGTGAATTTAGGAGAAATCTACAGACACAAATAGACAAAGTAGAAAAATAAACACCTAAATGTGTATTTTGGATGTTTTATTTCCACTAGTCTGAAAGAAGTTATGGAAGCAAAATAGCCCAAAATCTCAAAATTGTATGACCGGTGTATGAAAAACAATGTTTTTGCCTGTAGTGCCTCACTTTGCAATAGAATAAAGAGAAAGATTTGTTTTATAGCTACACACAGTACTAGAATAATTACATAAAATAATAGACTCAAAATAATTTAATTTTATTAATTTTATTCCATCACCATAGCAACATACTGTATATCTTCATGCGTGTTTAGTTTTGCCGTTGTGCCATTCGGTAAGACTGTTGTCTGTTTTTCCTGTGCCGTCCAGAAGGTGTTAACTGTTTGCCTGATTCCAAGTGAATGCAGCATACGAGTCTACAGCAGCTCTGTGAGACTGTACGTACACACATTGGAGCTTTGAGCTAAATGTCTAAATGTCAGCATGGTTCACTATGACGATGCCAACAAGCTAATGCAGAACAGTTAAAATATGAACCATCTCAGTTTAGAGTGTTCACATGTTACCATTGGCTAGTAAGCAATAAACACAAGGTACAGCTGAGGCTGATGAAAGGGATGTTATTGGTTTTGCACTTATTTGGTCATAAACTAAAGTATTGGACAAAAAACTTTTCTTCTTGTCCTATGAATTATTTTTTTTTTAAATTTGACCTGATGATGATGCTAGATGAAAAGTTAAGGGATCACCAAAGTGAAAAGGACATGAATGTCATGGCAATACATACAATATTTGTTGAGACATTTCACTTAAAACCACGAGTGTCAACAGCTCGATGAAGAGATGAAAAGTCAGAGGATCGACAAAGTCATTAGGATACATGATTTGGGAACGGTTCATAATGTTGTTCCAATCCATCCAGTAGATGTTGAGATATGTCACTGCATAAGTGAAAATGTTGATCTCTCGTTGGCACTTGATGAAAAGTTGGAGGATTTGTCCTTTGGGCACCCTGGATATCTTAGTCCGCATGAATGTCTGTGCAAAATTTCATAACAATCCATCCTATAGTTGTTGAGATATTTCGGTCTGGACTGAACCTACCTAGTAACACTCAGCACTTCCCAAAGTGGGGTCTGGGCTTACAAATGGCACACACTAGCTCCCACCTACAGCACAATTACAACTTTCACTGCTTTCAGTAGAGCTAAAAGCATGTAGGCTAGCTGGGCAACTAACAGATCATCATTTTAACAAGCACAAATTATAGAGGTAAAGTCTCTTTAGACAAAAATTATATGGAAATATTACTTAATGTGAATCTTGTCCTAAAGGATATTATGTTTGGTTAAGCCTTGATTAATTGTCTCAGTTTTTTTAGGACCCAGAAGAGGCTTGGTGGTGCTCATAAATGTTTAATTTAAAGGTAATTCATAGCCTTTAATGAATTCAATGATACCATGGGAGTGGTTTTCAAATTAAAACAATATTGCCACAACAGTAGTCTACTATACACTGCCAATAAAAATCATTATCAACTATTGTTTATTCAGGGAAAATTGACTGGACATCTGAAACCACATTAATAGGGGGCTATAAAGATGAATATACAATAACAACAACAACAATAAAAACATTAAATTGTAGAGATGTGAAAAGAAAACAATATCCATGTCTGCGAATTAACCAAAGCAGGAACACTTTACAACAACCATCATCTAGCATACACTTAAAATGATCTACCGGTACATCCTAATCAGAATAAGATTTATTTGCCAACTACATACTGTACATATAAGGAATTTGCCTCCAGTTTTATGCATCTATCTCGATGTACTTACACAGAAATAGAAAAAATAACAGCTAGGGAAATAAATGTGAGGAATAAACAAAACTGTTATGTACACAAAATAATAAAAAAAATAGTTGTATATATAAATATGATATAAATATATATAAAAAAACACCAATGACAAACAATAAAATACAAAAATAAAACGTCTATATACAAGTCAAGTGCTCTGTAAGTTGTAGGCGATACAAATAGTGCAAATAAATAAATACTGGATGGATGGACTGGATGATTACGTACAGTATGTATACCAACATGTCTAATTTCAATACCTCCTGTAATTTGTTCCAGTATTTGGTGAAAAAAAAGTTTAGAGCGATTAAAAATCCTTGTGAGCGAGTGTGATGATAAATGGATTTGAGTTTTAAAAGAGAAGTGAGGTAGAAGCAAATATAGAGCTGGGCGATATGGCCAAAATCTTCTATCACGATATAGGTCATTTTTATATCTCGATAACGATATACATCACAACATAGCAGGTTTTCTGGTAATTCAATAAATAGATAAATAATATTAAACAACCACATGGTAAAGCCTACTTTTGTAAACTCCTGTGTGAATTTAATTCTTATTTTTTTTAATTTCAAGAACTTGAGTGCAAAAGGAACAGAACAGTTTTAAGTGAAATTATAGAGAAAAGAGAAATAAATGTTATAAGCGAAAGAATCTTTATATCGCAAAATATATACATTTTTATATCGTTTTGAGGATATATATTGTAATATTGCCAAGCCCTACTAGCAATGCTTTGTTAACAAAAAAGAGGCAGTGTATTTATTTATTTATTAGTTTATTTGACAGGGACAATACATAGGTATTGTTACACTTAATTAAAGTGTAACCAATGCAATGTATATAGGACTTCTAGCCATAGCTAATTTGCAGACCTTGTCCCTGGTTAGGGTTTTAAGAAAAAGAAAATAAATAAAAAAAATACAGAATAGCACATCATACATAAAATCACATAATACAACATCATACATTACAATCAATTTACATATGTATTTCCCTTCTATCACTGAGAGATAACATCATACATAACATAAAACATTTGCTCTAATAAAAAAAAGGTAGTTAATCATCAACATCCAGAGGTGTGGTGGAGGATCAGTCCACCTGTACACAGGTAACTCACACATTTACTATTGATAGTTATTTTCACCTTTTATCTATATGCATAAGATGTCAAAATAAATGCCCAAAATGTGAGAAACACTTTAAAATAAATGAAAACCTTTACGACTCACTTTTATATTATGGCTTTTTCTTAACTGATGGTGCACTGTTGTAACTATTTATATGATTTTATTTTGTATTTATATGATTTTATTTTGTTTAGATTTTAAGTTCTGGGTGTTAATTATTTTAATCATGCTTTTATTGGAAAGCACTTTGTAACCTTGTTTTGAAAGGTGCTATATAAATAAAATTATTATTATTATTATATTATTATTATTATTATTATTACTATTATTATTATAAATGAAGCAGTGTATTTCCCTTCTATCGCTGAGAGAAACCATTACCAAATTAATTCATTAATCATTAAATTTGCTCTAATAAAAAAAAGGTAGTTAATCATCAACATCCAGAGGTGTGGTGGAGGATCAGTCCACCTGGACTCAGGTAACTCACACATGCCCTATTAAGTTATTTTCACCTTTTATCTACATGCATAAGCTGTCAACAATGCAAAAAATGATGTTGCATAATAATGCACAATGAAAACCTTTAAGAGAGAATAACTTCTTGTTGGTTTGAGTGACACTTTGCTCCAGATGGGAGGGTCGATCCTACTTCAACCTTCAAGTCCCGCCTCACACTGTGGATCTTTGGTGGAGGACTTGAGAGGCTATAAAATGAAGGAACTTACTGTAACCGGGACGCACTCTGTAGCTGGAGTTCCCTTTGTGAACTCCCGGAGAGAAACTGAAGTAATGCTTTAATCACTGCTCTCAGAGAGAGAGACACAGAGAGAGAAAGAGGTCGGTTTCCTCTCAACCAACAAGCCGAAAAGGCTGCACCAAGTCGCCGGTTCGAGCCTGCAGAGTCTGCAGATCCTGCAGAGCCATGGCAGGGGACGGGTCCGACCAGCGGGCGCTGCAGTATGAACAAACTCTGGTAAGTTGTTGTCAGTCTGAACTTTGTTCCCAGGACGTACTATACAATCCCCCCCCTTTTGCACGGAACCAGACTCCACTCACAAATCCTGCAATTTAACGCTGCAACATCTGGTAGTCGCTGTGACGTGATAGTGGAGCGGCGTGGTTAAAAGTCATAATTTAATTACAATAAATGCATCTTGGTGTTATGTGTGTGAGCCGAATGAAGCATTGTATGTCTGTGAGTGTGTGTGTTTTGCCAACAAACCATAGGTCAACTCTAATTATCAAATTTTAAGCGAAGTTGTGCAATCATGTGAAAAGTGATTGAGGTTTGGTGGTGTGGGAAGCCGCTGTGTTTGTGCCCTTTAAGTCCTTAATGGATGCGTGTTGGTGTTATGTGTGTGAGCCGAATAAAGCAGTGTATGTGTGTGAGTGTGTGTTTGCAGACAAACTATGGGTCAACTATAAATTGTCAGATTTTAAGCGAAGTTGTGCAATCACGTGAAAAGTGATTGAGGTTTGGTTGTGTGGGAAGCCGCTGTGTTTGTGTCCTTTAAGTCCTTAATTGCCTTTTTGTGTAGCTTACCTGTGTGGTGACATAAGTAAGAACATGTTTTTAAACTGTCCTCAAGTTGAATGTCTTTAAGCTTTACAATAATAACTTTATATAGGCAGTAAATGTACTTATTATCATAACATCTGGATTTTGCCATCCTGATGTTGGCCAAACTCCATTGTCAAAATTCATGTTTTTTAAGAAAGCTGTGCATATTGTGTTATAAAAGCATATTAGAAAATAACTTTATGCCTGTTTTAAATTAAAAAAAAATGTGCTGATGAATTCGGCTTAAAAATATTTCATAAAAAATTCATTTATGTGATAGAAATATCAACTTTCCCAACCATTTCACTTTTTTCCCACACATCGTCTTGGTTCAACCAAAAGAGCGAGCCAGCAGTGTGAAGGCTTTGTGAAAGTTGATCTTTTTAGGAAATAAAGTGTTGCTTGGTGCTTAATAGATTAACAGAATTCACAATAGGCTTTTACTGATTTGTAAAAGGCTTTGAGTCATGTTTTTTAAGATGTGCATATTTGTCAAAAAACAAATTAGCTCTATTTGAACAGATTTTTGAATGGGAATTTGCTCAATAATATGTGCATTCAGAACCCTGTTGGCAAATATTCTAATCTGCGTGCCATCATAAATTAACTACATGCAAGATGATGGTGTCATCTCCACACAAACAGTATAATAGTGATTGGGGTTACTGTATGTGTCAGTATGTGTGGGCTGCATTGATATCCGCCAACCTAGATCCAACAATAGTTCAATTCATTGTTGTTCAGCCGGCTTGGGTGCTGAGAAAAGCTGCTGTGTACATGCATAACGTGTTGTAAGATGAGATGCATCTACTAGTTGTGCAGGCGTCCAGCCGGCTAACCATTTCATGCAGGAGTGTGAACAGAGATTCAGTTTGAGTTTAGACATTATGAGTTACTGTATGCATACCTCATAACCATTACCTAAGGTGATTTCTGCTTTTGGCTTACATAACAAGCAGTTGTTGGGATTCATAGATGTCTGATCATAGATAGTCTGCAGCACGAGGTTTAGAGGATGTGAACGGTTTGATATTAGACCTGTTTTATACAGCAGGGGGCTCTCAAACATTTGCCCTCAAACAGATACAGTTTTGTCCCAATGAATTGTGCACGTTGGGAGGTGAAACTGAGAGAAATTGCACTATTTATCATTTTGCTCCTCCCTAAGGACCCCCTGAGGTTCCCACTTTGAGGAGCACAGATTTGCAGCGTGCCCGTCATGATGATTAAGGGTGAAGTTTAGACTGAGAGTCCAAGCATTGTGTGTGTAACAGTTGAACTATTCCTTGACAAACTTCTGTCAAGCCTAAACAATCTGCTATTTGAAGAGACAAGTTTTATAGGCCAACTGGACCATTCAGTGGCAGCGAGGCTTTAAATTATGAAGAGCCACAACTGTAACACTTCTTTGGGCCTCTGTTTCCTACTCTTGAAAAACTTTCTTTGTAAAGAGTCCCCCCTCTTTCCCTCCTCCCTCCCCACCCCGCCTCTCTGTTAATCTGTGTGTGTGTGTGTTTGTGTGAGAGATTACACAACGTGTGACCCGCTGATTCAGCGCTGGACGCTCTGTCACCCCGGCGGGGTCTCGTGCTCGGCCTCTCTGAAAGGAACGTGCAAGCAGCTCTTTTTCTCTGCAAAAAAAACCCCACTTTGATCCACGCCACCTTTTTCTGTTAATCTCACCCCGCTGTGGACGATTGTTACATGATTGTTGTAAATGTCTAAATAGAGTGAAATAAAAATAGCTCCAATAGTGTGAGAATAACCTCTTTTAACATAAATGAGTTCTCTCGCTGCCCCCCATCTCCTCGCCGTGGGTTGTAGTAACATGGTGTCTTTGTGTGATATTGGCAGTCGTGGTGGTTGTGTGGGTTTGTTGTGGGCAGTGGATGCTCAAAGAGGCCAGTGTAGTTGAGAGAGGCTGAAAGGCTGGCTACAGAAATGTTGGCAGGACCAGCAGTGAGGAGCACTCGCAAGATAAAACCGGCCTCAACATGTTGTCTGATGCATCAGTTTGTATTTGTTTAAAAGCTGATTTAAGTTGATTTTTTTGAGCTCGTCTGTGAAGGATATGATGGACACAATGCAGTTTGAGTATTTATGCAAAATTACATAATGTATAGGCCTTCCTGTATAACAAGGCTTGGACGATACACCTGTCTCCTTATCACGATACTTGGGTGCCGATTCAATATGCATTGCGATTCTTAAGTATTTCGATTCAAAATTATGATTTATTGCAATTTTTGTTAACTTTTTTTAACACTAAACCATGGGAAAAGTTGAATCATACACTTCAGGGACTTTTACTGTGGAGAATATCTAAATTAATCCAGTAAAAATATTTGATTTTCAGCATGTATGTAGTGAGAGATGTCAAATATATCAGTCATTGTCAGGAATTATTTATTACATTTTTTTCCAGCAACCCAAAAATCTAAGAATAAAGATATTCCCCTCACAAATTAGTGGTATTTTCTTTTTAATTTATAATAATGTTTTATACTTCTGGTGAAAATAATCCAATCGGTCTTATTTCTATATATGTATTTTGTATATACAGTTCCCTTTGGTAACACCTTATTTTGAAAACCGGACATAATCATACTTCCGCTAACTTCTCCAAGTCCATCTCTAGCTCTCCCATCAGCTCCGTTCTCTTTATACATCCATGGTCAGCTCCATCGGGGCTGTTTAAATGCATTTAACATAAATGTCAGTATATGGGTGCTCTACAGTTGTAGCGTCGGCCCGTTTGACCACGGAGATGAGAGTGACGGCTGGTTTGACTGCACGTTATCTCGATACGATAACGTTTCCTGTCCGTGACAGAGTTAGCATGCAGTTTTAGCCGGGATGTCTAGCTCTGCTTTTCCTGGCAATGTGAAATCTAAAGTGTTTCCATACTTTACTGGATGTGTAGTGTTTACCACGCTGGATTTAACATGTGAGGGTCCGCCGTTTTGTACTTCCTTGTTCTGGCCGGCTATGGTTTGTCTTGGTGACGGATAGGGAATGGTTAAGACGTCACGTTACTCAGACTACAACAATAAAAGCATTAACGTCCTTCTACTTCCACATAGACTCAAATGGAGCAAATATATAGATTCTGGCATTAAAAAAAACAATCTTAAAATCGCAAAATCGGAAAAAAAATTGCACTGAAACAAGTCACCTAAAGAGCCCCACATATCAGCAAACAGCAGCAACATGTTGTTGTTGGCCTTCAACAATGAATGTAAGTGGTAACTGAAGAGCCTTGGCACAAGTTAAAAGGTATTCAGGCCCTAAAACACTCGCTGTTGGAAAGTCTATGAATCATTAGTTAAACATTGCTGTAATGATGATAAACAATAACACAATGTCATTAAATAATGAATGGACCGTCTTGTGATCAAAGGTGAAGTCTGATTAGGTGAACAATAGCATCAGTCACAAGTGGTGAGAGTGTGAGGCTATAATAATTATGACATTTCATGCAGTGTCAGGAGTTTTCCTGATGAAAAGCAATACTGTAATTCAGTATTTCTCCAGTGTAATTGCACAACTTTGCACATTTAAACTTTTAACAGAGAATGAGTCGTGTGTTTCCTGCAGCTATAAAGTCTCTTAAATCAGTGCTTCCCAACCTTTTTCCTTAAGGGACCTCTTTTCTATCATTGAGTAAACTGACGGCCTGAAGTGACCTATTTCATGGATAGTTCATATTATATTCAATGGATAGCAAAAACAGTACAGAACAACTGATAAAGTGTACTATTAATCCATATAGTATATAGTGTAGTACAGGTAGAAGTTTGTGTAAAACGAGCAATTTGGATGAATTCTGAGCAGATTATATTCAGTGAAAATTGCATCAGAGATGTTTTCCTGTTATTTTTAGGAACTTTTAATATGATTTTCTGTCTGTATTATACATTGTTTTGTCTTTTTAACAATCATACATACTTAATAGGCTTCTTTTTTTGACAAATTTTCAACAAACTTTGGTTGTTTTAACTGCGTACTTTTCAGGACAAAGTTTTTTTTTTTTACTCAGATTTGATGCATATGGCTGTGCGTTCTTTATACTATCACAGTTTTCCTAAAATTTGATTTAAAAATGTTTTAATATCGCCTTGCTTACAGTATCGCAATATATTGAATCCTGACCTCTGTATCATGATGCGTATCGTATCGCCAGATTCTTACCAATGTGAAATGTCACAAGTTCCTGAAGCCCAAGTTGACGCATTCAAACTGCTTGTTTTTTTCTGACCAACAGTCTAAAACCCAAAGATATTCAATTTGACTCTTATAGAACTTCTTTGTCTTTAAGAAAACCAGCAGATATTTACATTTGAGAAGCTGGAACCAGTGAATTTGTGGCATTTTTATGTCAATAAAAAAAATATTAATCTCTTATCAGAATTGTTGCCGTCTGGATTGACTATTTGATTAATAGACTAATTGTTTCAGCTGTATTTTGGAGTTTGACGGGATTAAAACCCATTGTTCTCTCAATACGACTTTGTGAGTCCCCAAAACTTCATGGCAGTGAACAATACTTAATCACTGGAGTGTCCCTTTACTGCTCCTCATCTTCAGACGTGACGCTAGCCATATCAGCTGGGCTAACCTGATTTGCATGCTTTACAGTAGCTACCTGACAACAATAATACTCTCCCAAAGCTCTCTGGGTGGAACACATACTTAATGTAAATAAGATGTGTGCGATAAGACAGTATTGGAGGCGTACCAGACGTACCAAACCAATAGAAGTTGCACACAAAACCAGATGTTCGAGGGAACGTTTGAGTGAATTACACACAGTTACACACCACTGGGGTAATCACGGCAACAGGTGGGCAATATAGACAATACGCCGAACTCTCAGGTGATGTGATGGCCTGATTTATGGGGAATCAGTCCGTCAGATTGAGCCACTCCTTTCTGAGATTATGTGACATGATTATGTGCCTCTTGGCCGAGTCAGAAGATGCATTACAACATGTTTACATGACAGAACAGTTCACTTTGACTTTATACAGGCTATTTCATTTGAAACAAAGTTATTGTCAGGCATGTTTTTCTGTCAGAAGTACTTCTAGTTTATGATGTGCTAATATCCTAATAATGACTGTGTTCTTGAACGGAGCAACAGGGAAGTGAAAGTGTCGAGTAAAAGTATGTGAACATAACAATCTGCAAGTGCATATTTCCCCCTGTGTTTGCGCGGGCGTGTGTGTGTGTTGTGGCCATCTGTCTTACTGTGACATGGGGTAATTTGTAACCCTGTGTTATTCGCCTCGCTGTGGTAATTAGGCTTTATGTAGCCGCGGCCACGTCCGTTTGATGTGTGCCCGCCTGCAGTCGTAGTGGAAATTTCCCTTTTTCTTGTCCTCCTCTGTTTCACGTCATTACGCCTTGTGGGTTAAGTCTTTTTTTTATTTTTGCAAGACAGGTCAACAACTCCTTGACCCCAGCTTTTATTGTGTGGAGAAAGGGGTGCTTGCATAACATTTGTTCACAGCTAAGTTGTGAATAGGCTGGCTGTTGTTGCAGATAAGCATCAAAAGCCTCTAACGGTTTTTCTCTCTGTTACAAAAGATCAACCTTTTGTTTTTTCTCTTTGCCAAAATGACAAATCCACCTCTGTTTATTCTCCGTACATGATGGATTTCCTCAGTCAGCACTCGATGTGTGTGGAGGGATCTTGAGGTCTAAACATTTGCACAAAAGCCTCTAAATGAGGAACAGTAAGTGTGAGTTTGGCAAACACTCCACAAGACAGAAGACATGTTGACGTATGTCTGTAGGTGAAACCAGAGGAGGAATGTGTTTGTTCTGAGATGCATTGATCATGTTGATGATTAACCGCCGAGAGAGAAACAGCTCGACGAGTCAATAGATTAACAGATGAGATGGTTTCAAGTGTTCAGGCGTGCCTCTTGATTAGTGCCACACAATTATTTCTTCCCCCTCTTGTGTCCTTAACAAATATGGATTAGAGAACAGATGGAAAACAGATGTTAGTTCAGTGATAACCATCAATAGTTTCTGATTAATACACGAGTACTCAGCAGTACAAGGTCAATAGGGCTTCAAGGAAAATGTGATCAAGCATGAAAAACACAAAGAACATTAAGTCTATAGGTTAATCTTCAGTGGGAGAATCAACTCTACAACTCTACTACTACATACTCAGGGTTGCAACTAACAATTATTTTCATGATCAATCATTACTTTTTGATCAGTCGACTCATTTCGTCTCTAAAATGTCTAGAAAATATTGAAAAATGCCCGTCACATTTTTCCCAAGTCCAAGGTGATGTCATCAAATGTCTTACTTTGTACGACCATCAATTCACAACGCAGAGATTAGGGCTGCAACTAACGATTATTTTCACTGTCGATTAATCTGTTGATTATTTTCTCGATTAATCGATTAGTTGTTTGGTCAATAAAAAGGTGAAAAATGTCAATCAGTGTTTCCCAAAGCCCAAGATGACGTCCTCAAATGTCTTGTTTTGTCAAAGATATTCAGTTTACTGTCACAGAGGAGTAAAGAAACCAGATAATATTCACATTTAAGAAGCTGGAATCAGAGAATTTTGACTCTTTTTCTTTATAAATTACTCAAAGCGATTAATTGATTATCAAAATAGTTGATTTGGATTCATTTATTAATTGACAACTAAGTGATTAATCGTAACCATTGCAGCTCTACCAGATCTATTCAGTTTACGATGATGAAACAGAGAAAAGCATCAAATCTTCACAATTGAGAAAGATGACTCAAACGATTAATCGATTATCACAATAGCTGCCGATTCATTTGATTATCGATTAATCGTTGCAGCTTTAAATCCACTACAGTGAACATTGTGCCCAGGTTCATATTTGTCAGATGTGCTCAGATTTGTAATTAATATAAAGTTAATGCTGCATTTGTGTTCTTCATTCACATGCTGATGGAACAGCGATTACTTCCAAGTAAACTACGTTTACATGCTGGTCTGTTGACACATAAATGATACAGAAATGATGAAGTGATTTGATCGCTTTTTGCTGTAAAACATATGATTGTTAATTGGTTTAACTCGTCAGATGAAGCTGCAGTTTTATCTGCTTTTATTCTCCATGTTTTGAAATCTCGTCTGAAACTTGGGAGCCCCAAAGTGTTGAGGGTTCGTTTTTAACCACTACTCAACGTACAAGTAAGATAATGAAGAATTAATCTTAGACAGATGCAGACATCTGTCTAAAATGAATATCATATACTGGCGTAGTTTACAGAAACGGTTCTCCTCCCATTAAGACGCACAATTAATTATTTCGTCTTATGCTTTACACATAATCACACAGATTCTTGTTGGCATATGATATGTATTTATGTATTATTTGTTTTATTTAAAAGGGACCATGAGCAGTTTAAACATAAATGTTGACATTTGATGCACCGTGCCAGATTATAGCTTTAAGCTAATTCATGTCTGTAGTCCCTTGACAGGTCAAGGACAAAGAAAGCACAGTAACAAAACATAACAAAGTTATACAAGAAAGATGACACAAGACGATACAAAGCTATATACACAATAGCGCATCATAAATGTATGTTTGTCAGATAAAAGCCAGTCAGGATTCAAGGTCAGTGAGTATATGAGCAGCTTTCAGCAGACTTTCTAAGTTGGTGCTGAACGTGCTGACGGAGCTGCAGCTCCTCACATCGTCACACTGGTTGTTCCACTCATTTGTGGCTAGTATAGTACAGTCTCATGTAGAGGATATTCTTGAGGATCTAATGAGAGTTTACTGAGCTAGTATACACAGAATCACGTCGTGACTTCTGGGGATTTTTCCCAACAAAACACATATTGTGTGTAAAAAACAGACGAGCTTGTTTATGTCTGATTGCTCTTGAAATTGTGGTTTTAGCCTTGACTCCCCCATAACCATGACAAAACAGGCCAAGACTCAGAGGTCTATTTTGTACGTTGAAGTTGAACATAATCATTTTAGTCAAAATACCAGAGGAATGAGAGATCAGAGGGAGGCTGTGTGATGCTCTAATAATTGATTACAACACTGAAAAACCAGGACAGTTTCTTATTTGTTCAAACTGATTGTTTGGATCACATTTGTTTTTTATTTCCACTAAAAATAGCCCCCATGTTGTTGATGACGACTCAGAGGATGAGTCTTCTTCTCATGTCTTATTTTCGGCAAGAGGAACTGTATTTTTGGAGTTCAATGTGGAAATGTTACTGTTTTTAAAGTGCTAAATTAAGATAATTTAGAGCCTGGCTCATTTTCTGTTGATCTGATATCTATTGATTTCTGAATTATGTATTTAATTTAAAATATTTGATTGTGTGATATCAATTGTCTTGCTGTAATAAACACCATTATTATACTTTACTAAAAAGCTTCTCCCCTGTACTGACCATCTTTTCAAAATGGTGTGAACACACATCATGATTCCTCTCACCACACAATGTGAAACTTTGACACAAGAATTTAAAACTTAAACTAATTATCTAGAAATTTCTTTAAATTTGAAACAAGGGATAAATCATGAATATGTACCAATAAGGAAAACTGCAGGCAGAACAGTTAACAGGATAAAACGAGCATTATTGCAAAGGTAAAAGTAGATTCTCTCTTTTTCTCAAAGAGAGACGGAAAGAAAATAAACCTGTTACAGTAAAATAAAGTCTTAACCGCCCATATCAGCATTTCACTTTTTACTTCACATCCACATTTCTCAGTGAAAAGCAAACGGTTTGCAACATCATTTCCATTTAAATGGGATACTCTGTGGACGTCCCTTTTCCTTCTGTTATTTCACACTTAATCATATTTTCAGCAGACAAATGGGCCGAGGCAACCGCACAATGAGCTTTTCTTATTGGAGCCAATATATAAGGTAAAATAAGTTGAACATGTCTTCACTGCGCAGAGACACCACTTATCTGATTGAAGTTGAACCCTGTCCTGAAACCCCCCCATCCTGAAACAATCATCTAATCTGTGTTTATTTCCAGAAGTCGCCATCAAGCGAAGATAATGCAGTGAAGAACAGTGCTCGTTGTAGCTAAAATGAAATTACTTTTTCTTTAGATTAAAGGTCCATCGTTGACATCAGAGACAGTAGTTTAGTTTGATTTATTTGTCAAACCATTTTACAACATTATTTATTATGGAATAGTCAAAGGAAAGAACGTAATGTCTTCATGATGTAGCATTATTTGTATACTAACATTATCATGACAGGCATGATTACCAATTGCAGCATTTATTACATTAGCCTGAAATAGCATTTATACCAGGCAGCAACCTCCGTGTCTGAAAAGTGAAGCCAATGCTGAAGTGCCTTAAACTGTCATTCTTTCTAACAGCCAGCAGGGGGCGACTCCTCTGGTTGCAAAAAGAAGTCTGATTGTATAGAAGTCTATGAGAAAATGAGCCTACTTCTCACTTGATTTATTACCTCAGTAAACATTGTAAACATGAGTTTATGGTCTCAATCGCTAGTTTCAAGTCTTCTTCAATACAGCATGATGTTCATTTAGTACAGGCTGTTCCAGTCTTTCACCCAGGAGATCGGTGTTTGTGTCCCATGTGAAACCAGAAGTCAACGTTGATTTGTCACGTAACTTCCGTACTTAGATTACGCCACTTTCTGTGTTATTTTAACCCAAACCACAATCTTTTCCTTCACTAACTAAGCAGTTTTTGTCACGTAACTTCCGTACTTAAGTTATGCTACTTCCAGTGGGGCGTAATTTAACCACGATCTTTCCTAAACCTATAAATAAGTAGTTTTATTGCCCAAATCTAACAAAGTTGTTTACTGTGAAGACGGAAGTTTATTTTCAAAAGACTGGAACGGAAATTGATGCTGGACATTCATAGCATTCGTAGCGTTGTTTAGAAAATGATGGTCCCATTGAGAGTCAAATAAACCACAAAGCAGGAGATGCTTTAGGGCGTGACTACCTTGTGATTGACAGGTCGTTACCAGAGTGTTGTCCGTGTTTTTGTCTTACAGCTTTAACCCTTTCACAGTGTGTTTTCAGTTCATGAAAGTTAATTGTAGCATTTTGGTAGCCTAAAAACGTCTTATTCAGTGTTCAGTTGTACCTTTCTCTCCCTGTCTCTGTCGGTGTGAGTCCTCCTCATTCATTTTGAGCTACTTATGTTCAAACAAGCCGGCAGTCGGTGGACAAATACAGCCAAGTCACCTTGAAGTGGCTGCGTGCCACGATAACGCTGCAAAGTCAGAGTTGACACATCAGCGGATGTTCAGTTCACTATCAGCTGTCTGGACGTGTGTGTGTGTGTCTGCTCTGAGATTTTCCGTGTTTAGAGAGATGCTTTTTGATGAAGGTGATCTTGTTGATGTGTCAACTGCATGCCATTAAAAAGATCCAGACGTCTGAATTAATGCAGTCTGTCACGTTTACCTCGGCTGTCATAAAGGGTTTCACTGTACAGCCGCGTT
Organism: Sebastiscus albofasciatus; assembly: GCA_916701655.1. Classification (NCBI taxonomy): domain Eukaryota; kingdom Metazoa; phylum Chordata; class Actinopteri; order Perciformes; family Sebastidae; genus Sebastiscus; species Sebastiscus albofasciatus. The sequence goes on along the minus strand of CAKAOI010026270.1, from coordinate 45,245 downwards.
CTTACTAAACCACCTTCACCTTTGTCTCATGATGTGTCTGCACGATGCTGCTGATGCTTAAAGAGCTGCTCCAGTGTCTCTGCTTAATTGTTTACACGGCCGTGTGTGTCTTCCTCTTCCTCCTCTGCCTGTTATTAAGCAGAAAGCTCAGTAATCAATAACGGTGAGCTAAAGACAGAAGGCCAACTAAAGACTCAAAGGACAATACTTTGTCCTAGTATCACAATTATGTATGCTGCTGTCATGTTAAATCACCTTTTATATTTGATGCCTTTTGCTCTTTGTTTTGCCATGTTATTTCTACCTTGAAAAGAAACCCTAATATATGAATGTGCCACTCTTGTTATAATGAAATTATTCAATTTACAGCATTGAATAATGGTCTGATGTTGGCAACAATTTGATTAGTTTGACTCTCCATGTAGAGTTTCAGCGGAAAAAAAACAACGGTAATCTATTGAGTGGCTGGTAGATTTGGGAATCTGCCAGCCACAATGTCAGGTGGACAAAAATTAATTTCCAACCCTGCTTTCCATCCTGATAAATACAAATATCTGGAAAATTCAATGAATTCTTAGGATTTTTGTGGCACAGAAATAGTCAACTGATCATGACTAGTGCTAAAGAGTTTAGTCCAGTAATGAGTTAGTCGACAGAAAATTAATCTGCAATGGTTTTGATGATCGGTTTGAAATAGGCTAATTTATGAAGCAAAAATTACAAATATACTGTTGTTACGGCTTCTCAGATGTGAGGACTTGGTAGTTTATCTGTTTTATATCCTTGCAAATGGAAAATCTTTGGGCTAGGGCTGATTCATCAGTCAGGTTGTAATATGGATAAAATCTTATATTTGTGAAATTATATATCGCATATTGTGATATGATACATTTTCTGTAAACGGTATGTAAAAGTATTTTTTTCTTTAGTGTATAATCACCTGAAAGTAAGAATCGAGTTTCGTTAGCTTAGAATGAGCCGTTTATATCTACATAGGGAGCGGGTCCTCTTCACGGAGACGGCCGTCATGTTTCTACAGTAGCCCAGAACGGACAAATCAAACACTGGCTCTAGAGAGAGACATTCACGTTTTCACGTCGGCCACTGTAGTTCTTCTACATGCTTGTCACACGGGAGAAGTTTCAATTGGTTGCAATCTGCAACCTCACCGCTAGATGCCTCCAGATCCTACACACTGTACCTTCAAATACCATAAAACACAGGGTACTTGTTTAGTCCAAACATATGAGAATCAACTGTAACTTGACTTCCCATCCTGTACACAGTGCCATATTTAGCATATGTGGGTGGCTGCAAGAATAAACTGGCTCATGCAGATGTTTGTCACAACAAAAAGAGGATATGGTGTGATGCTAATCCTTCCTCTTCAGACCGTTTCATCACTGCAGTGATCTGTATCATCATCATCATGTTGTGGTGATGATACAGGATGATCTCTGCTGTGTCCCGTCCTTATCTCCTGTCACTACTGATCTTCCACACTGTGGCTGACTGCCTCGGTGTTCACGCATCCATCAGCACATTTTCCACTATGAGTAGTCATCACCAGCTCTGTTCAAACATGAGTGTCAAGAGGTCAACATGATGGCATCATCAGACATTAGACATTTAGGTTTTGTTCCTGGTTGGTCTGTGGAGAGCTATATTCTCCCACAGCTGTGCTTTAATGCAGTCATCATGAAAAATGGTGTAAATACCAAGCTATGCTGATGACACGCCTGTGTTCACGCAGAACTCCTAAAACCAAAGCGTCCTATGATTCACACACTGATTCAGATTCAGTTTTCCAACTAAATTATTCATTTTTAATTACATCTTTTGAGCGACGGGTGAGTCAGGACACTTGATCCTAAGCATGAAAATGGTAATGATAGTTCCATATATACTGTAGCTCACTACAGTTTAATGAGGTATTGGGATACTAAGAGTTTGTGATTATTCTCATGAATATCATTTCACTCATGAATGGCATTCTACTTATTGAGGACTGTTATACAGCTGACCCCTATGGTAAAAAAAAAAGACAATTTGGGCGTAGGGAAGTGGCAACAACAATGATTTCTTTTCTTTTTGCTTTGAGGTGTCTAGAATGTAATCCCCAAATTGCGAAAACTTGCAAAAACACGAGTGAAAACACTCAATAGACTCGCTGCACGATGATCTATCCTAACCCTAACCACCTCGAGAGAGAGTCGCAATTTGTGCTTTACCTTCTGGAAACAACCTTTAAAGTGTTGCCATCGCTCAGCATGGCTCAAACCAAACCCGCCTCCTATTCTTTAGTGAGACACATCTATTGCCTGGTAAACGTCTAATGAGCCTTTAATGTGCTTATAATAGTCCTACACCACAGTGGACCTCTCAATAAAGTGTTATCATGAATAATTATTATATTGCCGAGAAGTTTTCTTCAAGTTCTAGATAACCGTTTCATTATGGACTATGTTTGCAAGGACAAAATATTCAGTTTTTTGCACATATTCCATTATTTACATGGCTAATGAAAATAAACATTCCACTAATATCCCCGTTTACATGCAGCTGTTCATACTCCCCCTTCTTGAAAAGGTTGGCGTTGCGATGGCCTGTTGATATCTAAGTCTTTCATAATGTTTAAAAGTAGGTGTGTTTGTCTTTCCGACCAGAAATGTGGGCTTTTCTTTTGGGCGGCATCTCTGCAAATTGTCGGCTAGTTGGTTTGTGTTCAACGCACAGAGCTGAGCGTAAACAGGCAAGAGGCCGTGTGTCGCAGACTGAAGTAAAAACCCCAATTGAGACGCATATTCTGAATGTATGTCCAAAGAATGCTCCTAAAACCTGAATCATATCAGCATATCCCACTTCTTAATCGGAAAAAGGCCTCAGATAATCCAAACAGAATATGCTGGTCACATGACCCGTATCAAATTCAGAATATTGTCATATTCAGAATAAAAGTTGAATATTAGTGTGCATGTAAACATAGTCAATGGGTTTCAAACATGGCGTTCCTTCACCCCTGTATATCTTTCTTGTGAAATCACTGTACTGTACAAGATTAATCTCCAGCTTTGTCCTCAGTTCATCAGCCCAGAATCCAGTCGTCCTCCCCCTCGCCTGCCTGCCTTCTAATTGCTGTTAGTTTACCGTTGATGGAGCGTAATTAAACCGACGCTTGGCAGTCAGCGTTTAGCCGCTGATAGAGTTGATCAGCGCTGCTTTTGGCAGCCGAGGCTCAAACGGTCCCCGCGCTGACAGATTGGACGGCGAGATAGAAGGTGTCTCTGATGCACCAAACACTGGTTATCAGCAGAGATTACAGCGCTGTCGCAACACAAGCTAGCACCGAACACACGTCCTCCTCGTATACCGCGCACACACACTTCTCACTAATAGGCACTTGGCCTTTTTCCTACTCGCAGCTCTTCAGTGAGTGCAGGCAGGCAGGCAGGCAGGTGTGAGATCCACTCGACGGTCGCACACACACAGCAGATCCCACCTGTTTCTTTCTCCCCTCTCTGAGCTCTGCCACACTGACTCACGCCTCTTATCATGTGGCTGTGATGAAGAGAGTTAAACTGGTGCTAATGAAGCCAGGCCCCCGAGCAACTAATCAGGCGGATGGTGGATTAATCACTAATATTCTCTCCACCTCTTTCCCCCTATTTCCATCCCTGCCTCTCAGTTTCTCTAGATTTTATGTAAATGTGAAGTTTAATGGTGTTTTGCTAATGTCTTGTCTGCAGTTTGCCTGCTGAGTGTGTGAGAGTGAGAGTGTGTGTCCTCTTTTTGAACTTCCCACCTCCCTTGTTGGTCTCTTTTCTCATCCTCTGACCTGCTACCAGGCATTAATGTTGCCTCATGCTGTCCAGCCCAGTCCAGACCAGTTCATAAGATGATGCTGATGTGGGGTTTCTCTTCAAAGATCACTGTGTGCGTGCCTCAAGTCATGACTGAGCACCATTTTGAGCTTGTAAATGATGGATTGATCGGAGTTGATAAGCAGACGGCTAGCTAGCATATAGTCGATCTATGCACGTTGAATGACAGACCCTTCATTTGCATAATGAGGCAGAAATGCATAAAGAAATGTCCAAAGAAAAGATTAAAGAAATAGATAAATAAGCAGGAAAATGCAAAGGGAAAATCGTGCATAAATAAATAAATGAATGAATAAATAAACAAATAAATAAATACAATTTTATATTGAATAAATAAATTGAAAATAAATAAAAACTAAATGCATAAATAAATAAATAAATGCATAAATAAATGCATAAATAAATAAATAAAATAGAAGAGTAGGTAGGGTATTTAATACAAAGGTAAATTAAAACCGAAATATCAATTTGTCACATTTTGATGCCCACATTTATTTTTAATATTTAATACATTTAATGGCATATTAATTTATTTATCAAGTCATTTATGTATTATTTTTTTATTTTAGCAGGTTCTGTTCTTCATAGTGCACATGCAGCATGTGAGCCTTTGTTACAGGTTAACAGGAATATACTGATTATGAACAAAAAGCTCTATTACACAATAAGATTTCCATTGCAAATGTGTCTGTTTTTATTAGTAAAATGTTTTATGCCTTGTTTGATGTCCATGAATCATAAACTATAGAGATTATGAACAAAGTCTCTGATCCGTCAGTTTCAGTTTCCACAGAGCACAATGTGCCGCGGCTTCTGCTCGTTTTAGATTAAAAGTAGGCCTCAACAATATGCAAATATTTGAGAACAAAGTCAAAGATATACATCTTGAGATATATGCATTTTTATTAACAGTGTTTTTATCAATCTTTTTGGAACAGTACAGCCCACTCACTGATTAACCTTGTTAAGCAAAGCATGTCAGACTTGCCACCAGGCTTATGCATCCAGTCCAAATACACTCTTCTGAAGGCAAGTGGAAAAAGATCTCAGAACAGAATTGATGTTGTTTTTATTTGATAGATTTGGCACATGTCGGCCCTCTATAACTGTAATCCATTTGATTCAAATACTGTTAAAGGGATAGTTTGGAGAAGCAGACAGGAGTTACCGCACGGCAGTAAAGTAATGTACTGCTGTGGACGGGGGTAGCAGCAAAACTCATTTTAGACACGTAAAAGAAATCATTATCAGTTTAAGTGTACGCTATATTTAGAATATTCTCACCACTTTACCTTGCGTTTATCCGTTTCTGACGGGTTACTGAAGCTGTTGTATCCATCAGAAACATAGCGTACACTGAAACTGATAATGATAAAACACATTTTGCTGCTGCGCCCGTCCACAGCAGTACATTGTTTTGCTCCCGTCATCTACTGTAGGTAATACACTGACTATGTATAAGTACCTCATAGAGCCCCACTTCAAAACACTCAAACTGTCCCTTTAAATGTCACAGTGTGTGTGTGTGTGTGTGTGTGTGCGTGTGCGTGTGCGTGTGTGTGTGTGTGTGTACCTGCCAGGATGACGTACTGACCACTGTTATCACTTTTCTCTTTAATTTCCCTCTTCAACTCTGTGTAGTCATTCCCAGAACCAGAGCCACGATGTGTCTAAGTCTTCAGGAGAGCTGTAGTATTGGCAAGTCAGTGTGAATGTGTGTATGTGTGAGTGTGTGTGTGTGAGGCTCTTCTGTATGTTGAATGGATAGATGGTGTAATGTGATGTGACAGCAGGGAGGAAAAGGAGAGATTAAGTTCAAGAGTTGGCCTGCTCACTATAACAGCTCTGCTAGTCAAAGAGCCTCTCTTACACACATCAACCAACAATAACACACACACACACCCGCCTTCTGTCTCTTCAGTCACCGAACAACAAGCACCGTCCAGTGTACGAACACACAGCGTTATCTGTGTTTATGTTAGTCATTGATGCTAATAGATGGTGGGGGTGACCGTGTGTGTCGTACTGTATTTCAAACGAATCTTTACGGAAGTGTTGCCAGATCTCGCGAGAGAAACAATCAACCAGGTCTATAGAAACAGCGACCTCACCCACTTACCATAATATATGAGAGAGGCAGCCACTTGATTACCTATATGTATGAATCTATTTTGAATTGCATTTTTGCATCAGCTTTTAGCTTGTAACTTTACATTTCTTCTTGTTCTTTCTTGTCTAACCAGTGCGGCATGATGTGCTCGTATATCACACTTACAAAAACGGCAAACTGCCTTGAAGGCGAATCCAATCTTTACATCCACAAGGTCGCTTATAATAAGTGGAATTGGCAACTCTGCTTTTCGGCACTAATACAACTTGTGAAATTTATTTTAAGAAACATTTCCCACTTAATTTTGTGTGAAAAGAAATTTCATGTATAAAAAGAAAAGCTCCTAGTGTGAAACATTACAACGGGGCGTAACTCTGGCACACGTTCACTCTGTTTCTGTAAGTGGGAGCGACATCTTTACTTTTTCATAACGTCCAATATCATTTTCTCCTGTAGCGTTTGTGCACTCGCTTCCTCGCCGCTGTTGTTTTCTGTTTCTGCAAACAGATTCCGCAACATTCTTTCCCCCCGGGAGAACGACTGCGTGCCTTTGAACGCCCCTCTGCACTCTCACCACAACATACGATTAGTCGTCCTACACACACACACACACACACACTAAACATAAGATGGCACGGACACACTCGTTACACCCAAAGGCACGCGGACACACACATTGCAGAAACAGCTAAACATACAGCATCAAAGACACTAAACACTCCTACACTGTGTTTGAAGGGCTGCCCGTCGGGTCCCAGTTGCAGCGCCGAGTGTGTGACTAGATTGTTAACTGCTTTGTTCTGGAGTTGATCCACCTTTCACGCATCAATCTTCTCCTCCTACCTCTCTCTTTTTCTCGCCCACTTCTTCTTTTTCTTCTCTTTTTCATTAATAACTTTTCTTTCTGTACAGTTTGTCTCTCCATCCCACCACCAAACTGTGAACCCCTGCCTCCCCGTCTCTTTTATTTCTTATCACATTATCAGGATCAAATATCTGCTGTCGGTTGCATCTTCCTCCAGTTAGCGCTCAGAGATTAGCACTTAGCAATAACCCAATTTTTATCTTCATGTCCACGATTTTTTCAACAGATTTGAAATAACACAGACTCAAGAGACATGACGGCTAAAGTTTTATATCTAATCTTTTTAGTATTGTGGCAAAAAATTCTGGTTGTTGTGCCGAATTCACACGAGGCAGCATCAGAGTGCAGCTCGCCACAATAATTATATTTTCCTGCAGCCCGGAGGCGTGTTCCTGTGTTTCAGTGGATAAAAAATTCTCAATAAGTAACAGGAGTCACAGGACTCTATTCTCTGGCTACACTTCCTCGCTAAAGTTTTAACTAAAAGTTAGAGAAAAGCTAGAAAGTTGAGGCGTTCATCTGGGATTAATAATACATTTGCTAAAACCAGTATGCAAACGGTAATAAAGGAGTGTATGTTTAAGTTAGGGCTGTCAATCGATTAAAATATTTAATTGTGGTTAATCGCAAATTAATCGCAGTTTGTATCTGGTCAAAATGTACCTTAAAGGGAGATTTGTCAAGTATTTAATACTCTTATCAACATGGGAGTGGGCAAATATGCTGCTTTATGCAAATGTATGTATATATTTATTATTGGAAATCAATTAACAACACAAAACAATGACAAATATTGTCCAGAAACCCTCACAGGTACTGCATTTAGTCAAATCATAACATGGCAAACTGAAGCCCAACAGGCAACAACAGCTGTCAGTGTGTCAGTGTGCTGACTTGACTATGACTTAACCCAAACTGCATGTGATTATCATAAAGTGGGCATGTCTGTAAAGGGGAGACTCGTGGGTATCCATAGAACTCATTTTCATTCACATATCTGGAGGTCAGAGGTCAAGAGGATCCCTTTTGAAATAGCCATGACAGTTTTTCCTCTGCAAAATTATTTACAAGTTGGCAGTGTTATTTAACCTCCTTTTTGACAAGCTAGAATAACATTGAGTGTGATTATTTAGGTTTTCTTGTTTCATATGATACCAGTATCTTCACTCTAGCTTTAAAACTTAGCACGCTACAAAAATCGGAAGTTGTGTTAAAGAAATTAGTGGCGTTAAAACGAATTTGCCTTAACGCTGTATTATCACGTTAACTTTTCAGCCCGAATAATAAAAAATAATACAATAAATATAATATAAATAATAAATAATGTCAATGTTGCAGCCACAAACATCAGTTATTTCAGGTTTTAACGTCCGTCCTGGAGCTGTTGCAGCTCCGGCTCTGTCGGCTCCTCCTGATATTGAAGGTCAATATCGATAATGCAATAAACCAGTAGCTGATATTTTTCTTGCAGAATTGAGTCGACCTTTAGCGTATCCAAACAAATCGCACATTTTCAGTCTCTCCTCATCCAGAGCTGGATGTGGCCTCTGAAACGGCTGCAGTTACTTTTTCTGTATTTAAGAGAGGTCTGATCAGATGCAGGTTTTATTGGGAGGAAATGTTCGCTAAGCTGCTAATGTTGCAAATATACAGTGTTGTTGATTTCTCACAAGGTCAAATCCTCTTTTATGTATGCAAAAAAACAACTATTTAGCATCTCCTACGGATGAATTCCTATGCATTACTTCTCCTCATTGAGCTTCTTGGCACTTGAAGCGTTGAATTTGCTGAATCTGATCAAAAAGCCACATTAAATAAGGTCAGACCGGCGCCTGGACTGGGACTGTGTGTTCAGGGAGAAAGACTGCAGTCAGATGTTTCACCATAATGATATCTGACTTGTATTAAACTGATAACTGTAGCGGGCACAGTAGTCTCCTGATGCCTGCATGGTGCTGTAGCGTTAATGCATCGTGTTATCATCATGTTCCCATCTCTGACCGGTCTGATCCAGCACACAAAGCATGAGGTGTGCGATGTCGAGCCCCTTCGATAGATTTGGCTTCAAGGATCAGAATAAAAGAGTTCAGGAGGGTGAGAACACAGTTCGCATTCAAATCTGTGTTGAAACCCAAAGTGTGTGTGTGTGCGTGTGTCCTCACATGGCGCCTCCCATTCACTCCCAGACCTCCCTTATCTCACATCCAACGCTATCTCGGGGAGCATTATTCAAATACTTAAACCCAGAAAGCCCAAGTCTCCAACCTATTTATTTCATCTGATGAGGAGCGCGGCCCTGCGGAGGGCATACCGAATGAGGGTGAAACCTCTCTCAGAATATCGACTGCTGCATCTCCAGCGTCTCCTCTCCTCCGACATGTTCTACCCCCGGAATCCCCAGACGGATTTAAATCATGTTTTAGACAACAGAGATCCCAAGATGACAAAAAAATCTAATTCTCTGCAAATTCAGTGGCTGGTATTTTCTCCTCTCAGCTATTTTCTAGAAAAGACGAGTGGACTATTTTTTCTCTGTTATGAGTTTTGTGGTCTATTTTTAAGTTGTCAGTCCGTCCGGACTGATCAGATTATGGCCATCAAAGAACAAGGTTTTTTGGCCATAACTCAGGAAAAATGCTAATTATGACAATTTCACACAAATGTCTAATAGGATAAAATGATGAAGTGATGACATTTTGGACAGACATGGATGTAAACTGCAACTTGACTGGTTGGCAGAGGCGTAAAAGTGGTAAATCTATTTTTTTCACGACAATTATCAGGCTCTCATAACAGCGTTGTGGAAATCCCTCCACACAATCCTTCTATATGCTGTAAAAAAATAAATAAAGTTGAATTAGAAACTTTAATGCAACAAACGTCTGTAACATTTTTGAGTTTTTTGAGCAATTTAACAGAATATGTTGAGTTTTTTCCAACTTGGAATTTCCGTTTCTGTTAACTTACTCTAAATTTGAGTAATGTCATTTAAAGGGTTGACCGTGTGTGCTTCTATTGCATGTTCGTGCATGTAATCATGCCCTACTGGCTAGCTTACATCTGCCACTCTGCACTGCTCTCATACGGCGTTACCGCTGATAACACCGTCCCAACTGACGGCGCTGTCGTGGAAGCGTAGCACCCACCTGGTCCTCCCCTAGGTTAACACTGTTAGCTCTGTCAGCAGCGTTGATGTTGTTTCACTGTCTGCGCTGTTAGCTGCAAGTCGCTGGCTCAGCCGTCTCGCTTTTAGCACCTTTAAAGGACCACTGTGTAGCATTTCGGGGGATCTATTAGCAGAAATGCAATATAATTTTAATAAGTATGTTTTCTTTAGTGTGTAATCACCTGAAAATACAAATTATTGTGTTTTCATTACCTTAGAATGAACTGTTTATATCTACATGTGGACCGTGTCCTCTCTTCATGGAACCGGCCACCATGTTTCTACATTAGCACAGAACGAACAAACCAAACACCGGCTCTAGAGAAGGGTCGTTCGCATTTTCACGTCAGCCACTGTAGTTCTACTACACGCTTGGCACACGGGAGAAGTTTCAGTTGGTTGCAATCTGCAACCTCAACGCTAGATGCCGCCAAATCCTACACACTGCACCTTTAAATTTCTCTGATTTTGAGGAAGTTACTTTAAATTTAAGTAAATTAACTTTAATCTGTACATTAACAAACTGAACCAAAAACATAACCTCCTAAAAGAAACAAACAACATTTGGTTTTCCAGGATTCCAGCAGTACAGAACAGAAGTTAATGGATCATTCTCACTTTGTAATGGATTACAGCTAAAGATCAAAGTTACCCAGACTCACTCACTTTTGTTGAAGCAAGAGACTGGCTGGGTTCGTTGGCACAAATTTCATTTTTACGTTAATTGGTGATGATTTATATTTCTAAGGCCCAACAACGTGTAATCCATATTCAGACCGTAGACTCTAAGTAGGTGTTTTTACAATGCACGTCTGTTATGTGTTCTTATGTGAACAAGCAGCTTCTCCTCTCCCCTCAACACCCGACAGTGAAGTCATTCATCCATTCATCCTCCTCTCCTCCCCTGTTCTCCAGGGAACGAGGGACACCAGTTGGAGGACTGGTACTCAGGCGGGGGTGGGGGGTGTGTGGGCACCCACTGGTGCTGCAATGACACCTGCACGGCAGCAGGCATGTTGATGTAATGCACTCCCTCTTCAGTTTCACACGGGAGAGAGTACAGTGTGGGAGAATGAGGAGCATTGTGTCGGTTAGACTGCGGTGCCACCTGATGCCACCTTAGGGCGACCCGGCGCAGACACTTAACAAAGGATGGTGATTGAAAAGGTGAAGGTGAGGGACGTAAGAGAGGAGAGGAAAAGGATGACCAAATGACGATTCCAGTTGACTGATCTGGTATCTGTCGTCAATATTTCATACTTTCCCTCAGTGATATGAACAGGAAATACAATGGAGAGAGACAGAGGGCACTAAAGGTCCCCGGTCGTTGTAGTTATATGGTGTGTGTCTTAACCACGAGGCCACTGCACGCCCCAGTCTTCTATACTTTTACGCCAAATTAACACCAGAGCAGCGGTGAAGTGCGGCCTGCGGCGAGCTGCCATGCAATGTTTGTGGAAAACTGCGGTCGTTTCATTCTGCGGCGAATTAAAACTTTGGAAAAGTGCGACGAATTGTGTTTAGAGAGAATCCGTAGCCAATCAGTAAACAGATCCTGTGACATGTTGACTTGTGTTACAAAGAATCTCTTCCTGCCTGAAACACATGAACACGCCTCCCAGCCGTAGAAAAATGTGGCCAGCCACACTTCGCCGCTGCCTGGTGTGAATTTAGCATTAAAGTGCTAGTCCACCTCATCTGTTCATTTTGAGATTTTTAAGGCCGATACCGATATTAAACAGTGAAATAGAAAAATAGATTAAATAAATTCAAATATAATCCCAATATATTTTATTTTATAACCAATTTATTTTTTCACAAATACTGTACGTAAACAAATATGTTTTGACAACAATCCCGTTTAGTCATTAAGTTGTCTTGATGCAGGATATTTTTCATATTTAATATCAAGGATACTAAATATGAAAAATTAGTCAGTAAGTATACATTTCAGTTATTAAAATTAAACTAATAAACGAGAACACAAATACACAAAACATTGAATAAACAAATGGTCACAATTACATAAATTGGAGCTTAGAAAAATTCTGTTTTTTAATATCTACCTTAATATATGCGATATGATGCATCTGTAATTATCCAATATTGGATGATATTTTTTACTGTTAAATCGGATCAAGATCCTAAAACTGACATATGATCATTTGCTTTAAAATTGTGGACAGTTAAAGTAATTACTTAAAACTAAATTGATGAAAAAAAGTTAAGAAAAAAGCAATATTACAGGATAAAGTTGCAGTTTTGGTCAAAGATTTTTGTAGAACTTGTATTTAATTACTTTATTTTCATACTATAGGTTAAACTACAACTTTTTTCTCTTAATAAGATGAACTTCCTCCTCAAAATCACAGCTTTTATTCTCATAATGTTACATTTTTCTCAAAATATCACCTCGATTCTCGAAAGTTGAGGGTTTTCTCTCCGTTAAAGTGTCCTCCGTCGTGACGCTGCAGGTTTTATAAGCATGTTGAGTAACAGACAGTGACAACCGTCTAAAACCAGTTGAAACACTGGAAGCCTGTGATGATGAAGAGGAGTCATCATCATGTCCACCTGACTCTGTCCTCCTCTCTCTGTCTCTCTCTCTGTGTTCATACTGTAGCAGAAATATCTCTCCATTTTATTTTTACCGCAGGTGGGTGTTTGTTTTTTTAAGTATGTTCGGCACCTACGGCTCTCTCTCCCATAGCCAGTCCTCTTCCCTGCATCGTGTGTGTGTGTTCAGTTCCCTATCTCTGAGGAAGGACAGATAGACGAGTGTATAGGAGGCATCTCAAATTGCATTTACTCAGTCTTTGTTCTTCACCTCCTCCATCTCTGTCCAGCTGTGACACACCGAGTCTAAATAGCTGATATGAAGCTTTCCATTTAGCTTTTGGTCCGTGTGAGTGTGCGTGAGTATGTGTGTGTGATGAAGAGGAGGATACAGATCTTTTGTCGGACTGATAACTCAGCCTGTGCCGGCAGAAACAGTCTGTCGTATTTGTGCATCTGCATCCAAATACCTCCCCTGTGTGTTCGACTGTTTGTTATGCAGCGGCACTAAGCAGCTGTGTGTGCGTGCGTGCGTGTCTGTAGCGCGCTTACTTTGATATATAACGTCATGTGGCGTCGTGTCTTGCCTCTCCGGTAGAACTTTTGCTACGAGGCCGCAGGTTTCCACCTGGTGCTGCTCTACCGCGCACACCGGCTGTGACCACTCCGTCCTTGTCACGGCAATTGTCTCAATATATGATGGTTCTCTTATAGCGTTGGGTTTAAATCTGAAATACTGCCAAATAGGCGATTTTGCTTTTCGCTTCAACACCAAATCCTACGCCATCGTCTCGTCCCGTGTGTGGGAAATCTGTCTCCTGCTACTCTGAGCAGAGACTGTACGGAGCAGACACTTTCACTTTCAGTTTGTAGCGTCCGTCGTCGGACTATTTATGGATAACACGGCGCTGATACTAGAAAATGAACTAAATGGGTTTTATTTCTATAAAACAAGCAAAACAACAGGGTGGGTACGTAATGTAATCGGTGTGTGCCCGAACACCGTATAACACCGGTAACACCGACCACCGCGGCGAGCCTACTGTGGGCACCAGATAGTGTGTGTGTGTATAACTCGCCTGTAGACGTGGTGTGTGTGTGTGTGCGTGCGTGCGTGTGTGCGTGTGTGAGAGAGATGTATTACTTGTAAAATGCCGACCAGGCCTTTGGGACGCTTGATTGAGTTTGAGACGGGTGCTGCACTTTTTTCTCTCCTTTGTTCCACTATATTCATATTAAAGCTGCAGATCGATACATCTTATTTTTAGCTTTCCTCACCCCCACCTCACCCCTTCTCTTCTCTTTCACCTCCCACCATCCTCCCCTCCATCCCCTCTGTCCACGCTCAAAAGTGTGTGCGTGTCCTCCCACATCCCGCTGCCAGTGTTGAGAGCTCACACACATCGATCTCTCTCTAACAAGTTGGCCCAAGCCTCAGCAATACTCCACCTCCCCCCTCCCGCCCTCCATCTCCTCTGGTGAGGGAGGAGGTAGCGAGAGAGGAAAACCTGTTGGGTTTAGCCCCCATAAAGTGCCGCGGGGGCCGTGTTATGGTGCACTGCACTGAGCTCAGGCATGTGAGAGCTGTGACTGATACACACACTGACAGCCGCGTGGGATCTGCACACACACTCACACACTCTTTCTCACACACACACACACACACACACACACACACACATAGGCATTTCTGAGATGCAGCAGCCGTCTGGTACATTGTCTGGCTTCGCTGTGCTGCAGTTTGAAAAACACAAGCCGTGATATGAGGCGTAATATCAGACACACACACAATCTGATCTCCCTCAACCTTGGAAGCACCTTGCTGATGATGCAGTGTTTCTATGTTCAATGTAACACACACACACACACACACACACTGATATGAATGTGGACATTGGTCTGTATTGTGTTTGGCAGCACATTGACTGATAGAGATTAGCCAGCAAGTGTTAATATCTCACTGTTTGTACATTTCAGTTCAACACAGACAGAGAGGTTAACTTGGCACTCAACAGTGGTGTTAACCATGGACACACACACACACACGCACACACATAGTACTGTACGCACAGCCTGACCCCTAAGACAGCCGGATATTGTTAAAATGTCACGCTTTCATAAGCCAACATTTAGTCTGTTTTAATCGAGCTCTGGTGCAGTTTGTTTGGGCAGTTGTGAACGCAGTAATCCTACTCTGGTGGGGACCAAAACAACCGGTCAGATACCGCTTGTGAGAGGTGGTCTCGGACCGTTTCCAAGCGAACCAAAACGCAGTCTCTCTGTGCGGTCATTTGTTGAGATGGACACAAAACGACAGATTAATGAGTGGGAGAGGACTGACTGATGTTTGCTTGACATCTGGGCCGAAGAGAACATGCTGAATAAAGTTCACAAACATAGTGACTTTTAAAAAATGTATTCTAGATAAACTGGAGGAGAAGGGATTTGTGCGCACAGTAGATCACCTTGACAGCGATATATCAAAGCCTGGGTTTCCCTGCATAGAAGTGGCAGCTCTTGAGACGAAATAGATAAATTCGCTCTCCATCTACATGCCCCTCAGCAACTTAATTTTTTTATTTGCTCTTTCTGCTTTAATTTGTTTACTGTGAAACAGAACCAAGGCTGAGAATTAGTGATGCTAACATTGATTTTTTTTTCTGACTGATACAGGTTAAATCTAGCATTTTCCACCAGCTACAGTGTGTGCAAAACAGGCAACTAAGTCCCCATTTCGTCTGTGAATAAACGCTACAACTCCTCAAGACCCAAGCCAATCCTGTGTCTTGTTTGCCACCTGCTGTCACTAAAACTTCGGTTAGCCCCGAAGTTATAATGACAACTTCGACTCACTTAAGTTGGGCTGACCTTTTTAAGGTGGACCAGCTTTTCTCATTTTATGGGCAAGTCGCTCCTCTGAGAATGGCCTCATCCCCAAACCCTAATGAATTCATATGCACAGATTAACCCGACTGTACGATAGACTCTGCATTGAAGTTAAAACAGGAAATTTTATTGGGGAACTATTAGCTTTTGACATGATAACAGTACCATGTAGAGGATGTCGTAATCTGGCTGCAGAAACTGTTAAAAGTTATGCAACAAATGTGATTGTTCCTCAGAGCAGCTGTCATGTGATATCTCCCAGCCTAAAGTGTGAGTGCTGCAGTACATGACTGATCAGAGAAACGTCAATATACTGTAGGCTACATTTTTCCAAGTCAGTTCTGTATTTTGTAGTGTTGTTGTTCAGAAAGCCTTGCACTGCTGAGAGTGAAAATGGGGAACAGAGAATACTTCCTGTGGGTAACAGCTGTAGTATTTATGTACTTCTCTGATTTCACAACTGCTATTGATATGTTTAAAGTTGTTCAATCGGGGGGAAAAGCAAAGTATTAAATTATTGTATTATTATAAAAGTCATTTTTTATGCTTTTTTCATTCTGAACGACTTATTTTCAAGAAACCTATGAACACATCTCTGGTAAACACAAGATTTAAAGTGGTGCTTTTGTGTGATTCTTTGTGGAGAAACTCAGTTTTTACAGATCTGTCGATAAAATCAACTAATCGATTAGTCGACAAAATTGTATGAGTGTTAGTGGACTAAGGATTTCTTTGATCGAGGACAGCCCTATAAATGTCTTAACTACTCTTTTTAATGATTCATTGTGTTTTTGTTGACGTCTGTGTCAAACAAAACAGGTATGTGTGTGTTGATCCATTAAGCTATATACAGTTATACAATTGTTTGTATGATATGTTATGAAAAGTTATTCCTCATTTTTCGTGCACTTTCCTACGAATGTCCAGCAACACATGTCAATTTCCGCTCATAACATGCATACAGTCTTTTCAAAATAAACGTCCATCTTCAAAGGAAACAACTTAGTTAATGTTAGGCAACAAAACTACTTGCTTAGGTTTAGGAAAATATTGTGGTTTGGATTAAAATAACTCCGGAAGTGGTGTTACTGCAGTACAGAAATTACGTGACAAATAAATCAACGACTTCTGGTTTCACACGGGACACGAACAGCGGTCTCCTGGGTGAAAGTCCGGTGTTTGTCGCTCTTTATACTTCCCCGGTTCACGATTCCGTGGATTACATACAAATTGATTTTGTGGGATGAATTACAGTACATTATGTTTTGTAGGTACAGCTACGAACGGTGTATGAGAGCAGCCTGATACAGTAGTTCCTGTAGAGACTGAAAAGTAAAATGAATCGCTCTGAATTATATAATGTGTGTTAATCCTCATCAGAGGTTGTATTGTAGTAGTTCTCAGAGGCAGTTTCTTTAACAATGATAAGCAGAGGCCGTCGACTGTAGCGGCTGCCTTGCACCACCGACAGATCGAGTTTCCAGCCACTGAACCTGCACCAGACTGTCGTATCACTGCACCTCCACCGTCACAGTTTAATCACAACTACTGACCAGGGGCAGCCCTCTCCACCCTCAGGTTGCACACACACACACAGCTTAAAGCTTAGAGAAGTAGACAAGTCTCTGTCTCTGGCATACGTACATAGTTTTCTGTAATTTCTGTGGTGCAGCAGCACTTCCACCAAATCATTCATCAGCCAAACAGCTGTTAAAGATTGGATTTAATATTGACACACATGCGGGTTAAGCTGTAATCCACTCGCCTCGCAGGTTATCTGCAGGTCACGTCAGTCAGATCATAAAAAAGATGAGAAGCTGGCAGGACGGAGAGAAGTGGGTGAAATCAGTTATGTTAGTTTAGATAAGATCAAAACATCTTGTGACTGAAGAAGCTTCCAGGTGGATGATTGATGAACATTTATTAGAAGTTTAGATTATTTATTATAGAAGTTTATATTTATCTATTAGACCAAAAAGACCTATAAAAATGTACAAATTGTTAGTGATCACTCAAAACATTATTATAGAACAGTTCAAGATGGTAAAAAATGCTGTTTTACTGTTTATACACACAAATTCAGCAGAACAATATAGGCAATACAACTGTAATAGTAAATGGACTTTATCCCAACTCGTTTTTGTGCCTTTTCCATTGAATGTATGCCTGTAAATCACTGAAAATATTAATAATTCAGTTTTAAAGATTTCTCTCAAAAAATAGTTTCAGCTTGTCTCTACATGAGATCTAAATAAAGTAATGTTACTTTAAATAAACAACCTGGTCTCACGGGAAGGCGTATAAATACCACGACATTACACGGACCTTCTGCGTGTCATGAGAAAGCATTTTAGCGTTTTCATGTGTAATTTTTACACCGCATTTTGCACGTCATTTGTACACCACGCAAACGTCTGCAGTTAGGTTTAGGCAAGAAAACCACTTAGTTAGGGTAAAGGAAAACGTCACTGTTGGGCTTAAATTAAATTAAGTAAACTAAGTAAAACAAGTATGAAAACAACGTAACTTACAAAACACAACATCAGTCAACACTTCTCTCGAATAGGGTTTAAAGTCCTGTGTTTATGGGCTGTGGGGTTTTGAAGACGAAAATATGGACAACTCCCAGACCGGACAACGCCGTGGTAGCGACCTGTCAATCACAAGGTAGCCACGCCCTAAAGCATCCCCTGCTTTATGGTCTATTTGACTCTAAATGGGACCATAATTTACTAAATGAACATCATGCTGTATTGAAGAAGACTTGAAACTAGAGATTGAGACCATAAACTCATGTTTACAATGTTTACTGAGGTAATAAATCAAGTGAGAAGTAGACTCATTTTCTCATAGACTTCTATACAATCAGACTTCTTTTAGCCACCAGAGGAGTCGCCCCCTGCTGGCTGTTAGAAAGAATGCAAGTTTAAAGCACTTCAGCATTGGCTTCACTTATCAGACCGGGAGGTTGCCAACTGGTTTAGAATGAGAAAGAAGTAAACAACATAATCACGAGTGTGTTGATTCACACACACACACACACACACCCTTTGAACTCAATAAAACCAGACCACTGCACTTCCTCTGCCAACATCTTAAGTACGTGTTTGTTTGTGTGTCCGTCAGTTTGACCCAACAAGCTTAAACATGTTTAGTGGCTCTGTGCTTGTTGCTTTGAGTGTTAGTACTAGCCGCAGTAGCGGTATTATTCCCACTGGGCTAAAGGTGTTTGTGGCAGCAACTTCATTGATTTCCTCTTGTACCTGTTAGCACAAGATGACTCCACTAAGCCTGCATACCAGGTCCCCACTGGCCACATCACTACACACACACAGATAAAGTCTAATTCCTTACATATTCTGCTGCTGCCCACTATGAATCATTTTATATTTTGCTTAGTATAATATATGCATATGTGTCTGCACTGTCAGAACAGCCTGTAATCGCTCATTTATATTCAACTCCATTCAGCAAGAAACACACACACTCTCTCACACACACACACACACACACACCTTGGTGTATCAGCAACAATCAGTAAGGCGAGTGTGAGCGGCTGGTTGAATCAAAGGAGATTGATTAAATCAGTCAGCGAGGTGTGTGGGGGTGGGTGTGTGTGCAGACATTTACCAGTGACACCTACTTGCTTTAAGATAGATGGGCATCATTAACCTTAAATTAATTATAACACACACTCCCTCTCACTCCTCCTCTCTCGTTTCTAGTTGAAATGTGTTCAACAGGACTCTCACACTCCCTGCGGTAAGAAAGCAGTGCAGCGACAGACCAGGTCAACATGTATAATAATACAGGGAGAGTACAATTAGACTGAAACAGTAGGTTGTTGTAAAGCCAAAAGTTAATTATCTCCGCTCAGAATGAGCTGACTGAATAGATAAGAGGTTGTAAAGCTTCTTAGCTGCTGGTGGAAAAGATTGTAAGTTTGGTGTTTGTATGAAAGAAAAAACGTAGCTCCTACTCCACTTCAAAATTAGTTAAGATGCCTGTATTATGTTTGCCAATCAAGTTTTAAAGCCCTTCAGTTTCATGACCTTTATCGTGACGAGGATGCCTCCCTCAAGGCTGATTCCTAGTTGTACGTACTGGAGGCTCTACGCAGAGACCGTAGCCTACACAAGTGGCCTACGAGTATCTTATGAGCTTTTATACTTAACCTAACTAAGTAGTTTTGTTGCCTAAACCTAACCAAGTTGTTTCCTGTGAAGACGGAAGTTTATTTTGAAAAGACTGGAGCGGAAGTTGATACTGGACATTCATATGTCTTACGAAAACGTATCCTTACTTTTTTGTGCGTTTTCCTATGATCTGTTGTATGAGATTACGAGATTGAGAAGAAGGAACAGCAGGTAATGCGATGCTACCAAGTGGATCAATCACAGTTGTTGTGGCCTGCATCGCCGCAATGTGTAGCTACATTTCTGGGGAGGTGCACGCCAGGCAATGGTGTAATGTACAGTGTAGGTTACAGCATGGGGTACGTACCTACACCGTACCTATGCTGTGGACTCAAGGCAGTTTACTGTTGGTCAGTGGCATGAAATTGTGTGTGAAGTTGAACTCAACTTCATGGTTAGCAGTACCATCAATGTCCCACCTGTTTAACTAAACGCAGGTGGACTTGATGTCTCTTAATTTCGGTTATTTATATATTATATATGTTTGTATTGTATTTTCAATCAGAAGTAGTAGAACAGGTTTTCCTGCTTTTTGTGTCTTGTCTTTGGTGATTGTTGATACGCGTGTCTTCAGTAGAGCCCCAGGTAGCATTAAAAGTCTCTGTTACCTGCATATATGTCAAGGACATGTATGCACCCATATCTTCTTATGTAACCATGTAGATAGCACCATGGGCTGCTTAATACCTCAGCAGCACAGACACGTGACCAGATAACTTCAGTTTACAGTAAACCCACCGATGTACAAAAGACTTTTCTATCTTGAGACTTTTATTAAGGACTGAGCTTAGGGGGTTAGTGTGTGTGGCGCACTTTGGCCAAGTATTATTCACTTGGATCAGTGGACTAGCAGTGGGGATTTTGATGGGGATCTCAGTGGGTTTATGTGTGTGTGTTCCAGTAAAAGCAGCAGGAGTGAAAGTACCTGGGGTCCCACAGAGCAGAGCCTGGACAAACAGTCACTGTGCCCTGAACACATGAAATATTCTGTATATGGGATCCTTCATCCTGTACTCAGAGTGAAAACAGCTCTCTGAGTAGAAAAGGCAAGAGTTGACATCCATGAGTGAACAACTACAGACCAGTGGGCAACCTCCGGGTCTGAGAAGTGAAGCCAATGCATTAGTGCCTTAAACCTGCATTCTTTCTAACAGCCAGCAGGGGGCGACTCCTCTGGTTGCAAAAAGAAGTCAGATTGTATAGAAGTTTATGAGAAAATGAGTCTACTTCTCACTTGATTTATTACCTCAGTAAACATTGTAAACATGAGTTTATGGTCTCTCGTTAGTTTCAAGTCTTCTTCCATACAGCATGATGTTCATTTAGTAAATGATGGTCCCATTTAGAGTCAAATATACCATAAAGCAGGGGATGCTTTAGGGCGTGACTACCTTGTGATTGGCAGGTCGCTACCACGCTGTTGTTCAGTCTGGGAGTTGTCCGTGTTTTCGTCTCTTTACCCCCTTAACAGTGTGTTTTCAGATCAGGAAAGTTAATTATAACCTCTTTAGTCACCTAAAAATGTCTTATTCAGCGTTCGGTTGCACTTAGCTCCACCCTCTCATGTCGACGGCAAAAATTACAAACTAGAGGCTTCAAAACGGCAGTCCACAATCCAACGAGTAACGTCACGGTGACTACGTCCACTTCTTACTGTATATACAGTTTACTGACAACTACAGACAATATAATCCTCAGAGGATGAATCTTACTAACGTTGGTGATCCCCAGACTTTTCCTCTAGCGCCACCAGCAGTTTAACATTTGTGATTTTACGTATCTGTTAGATGGATTGTCACATTGGTACCAAGACATTTATATTCCCCTCAAGATGATTTATAATAACATTGGTGATCCGCTGACCTTTCTGCCATGGCATGGCTATCAACTCTTAATGTTTTTACTATTTTTGATATGTTGTAAGTCCGTTTCTATAACAGCACAATCTGAATACATTGCATATGATTTCTAAATGTTCCTGCAGCTTGATGTTGGCTGCGTCAGTCATTTGCATGGCCGCATATCATTGGATAGCTGAGGACAGACACTTTTAAGAGTGCACACACCTTGGACTGCAGCACAGTGGATAATAACTCGTATCAATTGCTATTTATGAGTGGGCTCAGAGTTCACCATCAACAACTCAAAGCCTTTACTTCCTGAAAACGTGCACGCATTTGTTGCATTTATCACCGGTGACGTGACTGATGAGGTGAATGTTATATTCTTGAAGCCATAGCACATGAATGCAGCGTCATCCCGTCTCTCTCTCTGTTGCACAATGTGACCGAGCATGTTATTGTCCAGCTGTACTACGTGACAAAAGACAGCTGCAGCACTCTGACCTCTGAGTCTGATCTGGGACCAGCTCAGTCAGCTGCAGGGACAGACCTCTGCAGAGATAATGTGGGGAAAGCTGACTTTTACCAAAGATTGAACATGAGTTGGAAGACAAATCCGTCATTAGTCAGTGTCCTCGCTTGTGGTCTTGGGAATCTTTGGTGTTAACGCTCACTGAACTCTGGCCTCAGGCAGTTTGATTTTTATAGCGACTGTATCGGATTTTTCTCTTCATGTGACCAGACTGACTGACTGGTTTCATTCCGGGGAATTTTTGGCAACATCAAGACAATATTTCCTGATGTGAGGCTAAAGGCTTTTACACACCGGGGACGACGAAAAGACGACACAAAAATGTGAAATACTGACCTATAAATACCAGCTATTTAGGGCTTTTATTGTGAAAATAAGAATGGAAGTGGTCTGTGCTGCCTTTGTCAAGGTTGAAATGACTAATAAAGTTTGCCGTCCTGGTTCGGACTATTGAGCCTCCATATTATTTTTTATAAATATAGGCGTAACTCGACATGATGGCCTTTATGCCTTTTTATTCGCAGTGTGAAAGCTCAAAAAATCAACCTCGTGTTGCTCTTTTTCTGCGTGATATTTGCGTTCTGTGTGAAAGTATTCATGACAAAAACAATAATTTGAAAAAATATATTGTCATGCGAATTAATCGGACGAAAGGAAAGGCCTTAATACGTTGGTTCTTTCCGGGGCAGAGTCAACTCTTTATCTTTTAGGGTCCATCATCCATTGACACCTGTGGCTTTTAACATGGGTTTGCTCATTAGCTCAATTTTATCAGTGTCATGCACCTAATACAATTTTTTTTCATAAAGTATTTATTGCAGTATTTAATTTCACATAAATTAAAATTAAAATGTATTTATTTATACTTTTATTTTTCATTATTTCATTATTTTATTTATTTATGCATCTATTTATGCATTATTTTCTCTTTGCAATTTTTACCCTATTTATTTCCCTATTGGTTGACATGGAGTGAATAGTTCGACTATATGCTAGCTAATGCATAATAATGATAATATTGTTATAAAGAAGATGCCATCCTGCACTTGTGTTCCTCTTTAATATCCTCTAGTCATCTCAGAATGCAGTGACGCGATCGGTCAGCTAAGTGGATTTACCGCGGCACCAGAGAGGAGCATTTTCACTGTCACTTGTCCAAGAGCTTTAGCTCAGCGGTTATTTGGGAGATTGAAGGCTTGCTGGGGGCTTTCCCAAACTTATTTCCACAAGGCCATGATGCCAGGTTAATATATGTAGATTGGTTGGGTTATGAAAGAGAGATTAGATTGGCCTTTTTCTGACTTTAGTGGATGTTACACCACAAACGCTGCTCTTATTGCCTGCTCTAGTGTTCAGACACACACTGTCACTCACACACACCTAATAGACCTGCTAGTTTAACCGTTTCACCTCTCCTCCCCTGAACTCTCCGTCTCTCCTCTGCTTCACCTTTGCTTTTGTTTCAACTTTGTTTTGCAAAATGCTTTCTTTGTCCCTTTTGACTGAGCTAATCTCATCCCACGTGATAAAACTGAGGAAGTTAATCCCTCAAAACTGGTGAAAGTCATTTTCTACTTGTGTTTTTGTGTGAACCTGATTTGTCCCTCAGTTGGTTCTCGTAAGCAGAACTCACATCTGCATTTTAATTTCAAACTAATTTCAATTTAAATTCAAACTATATTTATATCCCTGAATTCATCAAGATATTTAAACCCAGAATAGGAATTATTCTTTTAGCAATATTTTTATCCAAGAATAATATAAAAGGTCATGTTTTCATTCCAGATTGGTGTCTGAAGAAAGTTCTTCTTCTTCCTCTACTTCTTCTTCTGCTTCTTCGTCTTCCCATTTTCCTTCTTTCTTTTTCTTCTTTTTCTTCTTCTTCCCATTCTCCTCCTCATCCGTCTTCTTCTTCTTCTCCTTTCTCTTCTTCCCATTCTACTCCTCATCCTCATCTGTCTGTCTTCTCCTTCTTCTTTGACTCCGTCCTCTTCTTCCCATTCTCCTCCTCATTCTTCTCCTTCTTCCCATTCTCCTCCTCATCCATCTTCTTCTTCTTCTTCTCCATCTTCTTCTTCTTCTTCTTCTCCTTTCTCTTCTTCCCATTCTCCTCCTCATCTGTCTTCTCATTCTTCTTCTTCTTCTTCTTCTTTGACTCCTTCCTCTTCTTCCCATTCTCCGCCTCATTCTTCTTCTTCTTCTTCTTCTTCTCCTTCTTCTTCTTCTTCTTCTTATTCTCCTCCTCATCCATCTTCTTTTTCTTCTTCCTATTCTCCTCCTCATCCTCATCTGTCTTCTTCTTCTTCTCCTTCCCATTCTTCTCATCCTCCTCACCTCATCCCTCTTCTTCTTTTTTTGGTTTTCCTGTCCTTCTTTTCCTTGTCCCCATCTTTTTCTTCTTCCTCTTCTTCTTATCCTCCTCCTTCTTCTTTCCCCTTCGTCTGCCCTACCTTCTCATCCTCCTGCTATTCCCTCATCTTCATCTTCATCCCTACTAGTGTTACTAGTATAAGCCTTGTTTCTTAAACACAGAACACACTCTGAGTATAAATACCTGCATTTATTAAACAGCAGCTCATCATCAGATGGCGTTAAAATCGATTTAACTTTTCATTTACAAACCAATCGCATCATTTCTATCATAAATATCTGATGTGTTTCAGAAGGTATCATGAGAACACGCAGCTTTAATAAGCAAAGTGAGAAGGCTCTTATTAAAATAATTGCAGCGATGGGTGTAGTGGGTGGTGGTGGTGGTGGTGGTGTGCAATGCAGCTGTGTGCTGATGGCTGCAGGTTTCTCTCTCTCACACACACACACACACACACACACACAGGTTGATTGGATACTGTCTCAGGCAACCTTTATTCCATTACAGATATTGACACAAAACTGGCCGCCTGGCAGTATGCTGCGTCCCTCCTCCTCCTCCTTCTCCTCCTCTTCATCCTCTTCTTGCCTGTCTAAGGTGTATTTCACTGTAGTCGCTGAATTTCTGAGCATTCACTGAGACTTTCTTATTCTCTTATTCATCCTCTCACCGGGTCTGTATCTCACTTTCTCATGTGCTCTCTGTTTTTTTTTCTTTCTCTCTCTCACACTCAGTGGAGGTCTGTTTATATTATGACTCTCATATTTCTCTCTCTCTCTCTCTCTCTCTCTCTCTCTCTCTCTGCATAATGTTTTCTCATGCTCTCTCCACCTCACACCACTTGTTCTATCACATCATGTCTTTTCTTTCAGTCTTTCAGGTTGTTTTTTTCTGTCTTACAGTCTCCGGCCCATCATTCCTTCAGTCCAGTTATTGTCACAGCTGTGTTTTCTCAGTCAGATGTCGGTGATGCGTTTGCTGTACAGTGTGTCCTCAGCCCTTGTGTGTGTGTTTTCGGGGCCGGTACAGGGCAGTGCCATGGCGGTGCCTTCCCACGTCCCGACGGAGCACGTGTGAGAGACAAAAAGGAAGAGGGAGAGAGAGAAACACTGGGCGTCATTGTGTGCAAATGTCATTCCTCCCTCAGTCTCACCCGTTTTTCTCACTGGGACTCCATTGTCTGTTCTCTTACTGTCGCCTCACTTCATCATAGATTCAGTAACATGTGATATGTTGATGTAATTAATTCGATGTCCTCTTGGCTCTCTGACTCCCTCGATGGTCGATGATGATGTCATCTTGGAACATCCCCCTTTCCGCCCTCTTTTGGCTAATTTACATAGTTTAAAACCCGACTTACAGTAAGTTTTGTGACGTTATTGGCGGTTCACATGGCCAGATTAACCCAGTTGACGGCATGGGCCCCAGTTGACATGGTTAAGCTTGTTTACCATCTTTTTATGAATGGATAGAAAGATAATAATGCAGACTGTTCTCATACACCGTTCATAGCTATACCTACGAAAAGTAATGCACTGTAATTCGTATATATCCCACAAAATCAATTCGTAATCCACGTGAACCAGGAAGTATAAAGAGCAACAAATGCCACGTATGGAGGAGGTCAGCGTGGATGGGCGGGTCAAAAAACATGGGACTTTACCCCATGTGAAACCAGAAGTCAATGTTGATTTCACCTAACTTCCCTTCTTAAGTAACACCACTTTCAGAGTGAATTTGAACCCGAACCCTGATCTTTTCCTACACCTAACCAAGTTGTTTCCTGTGACGACAGAAGTGTATTTTGCAAAGACTGTATGCATTTAATGAGCGGAAATTGACACGTGTTGCTTAGGGCTGTGTATTGGCAAGAATCTGGCGATACGATACGTATTGATACAGCGGTAACCATTCAATATGTGAGGGATAATGTACAGCGAGCCGGTCATTGTTGTGAATGAATCCCCGACATAGCCCCTGATGGGGTTTATTTCACAACAATGACCTGCTAGCTGTACATTATCCCGCTTATTACCCGGCTACTTGCTTAAGAAATCAATAATTTGACACAAAAACGGTCCACCAGAGTCCAACATCAGAACTGCGCCCATAGCAACGGTCTGCTATAAAGAAATTACAGACCGCAGAACGCCATGATTGGTCAATCAGAATTGAGTATTCAACACAGCCGTGTTATAAATTTCGATACGTTAGCGGTGTGCTCTTACGCTGCTTCCTGTCAGTTTACGTTGTTGCGTTGGAGTGGAAGAGTCGAATGGCTGAAGATAGATTACAGCACTGCTATCTATCGGTCGGGGTACATAGGATTTATTGTTTTGTTTTCGTTTTTTACTGAGCTAAAAAGTTCATTTACCATTTTACCATTTCACATTATGATTCTTATGAGATTCAGACAGCAGCCTGAATAATTAATCTGCTTCCTCTTGTGTTAATATTGGAAAGTTTTAACTTTTAAACAGAAAATCTAGTCAATTTACAATCATACTTTCTGATTTAATGCATTTTGGCATGTGCTCTCATGAATATAAGTTGAATATCTGCTGTAATCTGTGAAGTCTGACAGCATCGAATGGAGTGTAAATAGAGATCCCCACTGATAGACAGCCTCTATGAGTGTGTGTAACTGGAGCGATTTAATGAATTAGCTGCTCCTTTTACCTTCAGTTCCACTTCTCCTGAATCATAAACTGTCATGAACTCCACGAACGGGGTCGCAATGAAGAGAAGGATTTTTCTCTCCCATTTATTTTTACTCTGCAAGTCATGATGTGTCTTTGAATGTGAGCTATGTTGAGCTCAGCTTTGAGTCACAGTACACTGCCATCAGCCATGTCACCTGAACAAGTCCCCCTAATGGGAATCTGTCCACCAGAACGGCTTCTCTACTGACATGTCACCCTCGCCGGCGCCGCTCGCTGCAGTGTCCTCATTCCGACTCCCTGTACTGTATGTGTGGGGCGGGTGGTAAAGAGATGTGGTATAGAGAGAGGAAAGAAAACATACTGTGAGGAACAGCATTATGGCAATATTTGCTTTGAAATGTGTCTAAAGTAATGGACCACAGTTATTGAATAATATGCTTTTGTTGTCACATCACATGTCTGACCAGAGATCCCAAAGTGGTGTGAAAGATTCCTAAAATGTTCTGTGAAGCTTTTCTCGCTCTGCTTTAAGAAGCTGCTTAACCACCTGAAACTATGTCATAATGAGACTTTTAATGAGCTATTTTATTCTAAAACTCCTTTTGTCTAAATGTCATTTAAAGACTTTTTCCTTCTGATAAGATCACTGAATTCTGTCCACCATGTTTCTGTAGGTTGTGTGTTTTCTGAATCAGTTAAGTCATGCAAACTATTTCTGTTTATTCACGTCAAGCAAACATGCTCTGAAGGTCTTCACAGGTCCAGTAGGATCCTTTAGTAACTGAGCCCTGACTTCAAGTTAGGCTGTCTCTTATTCACTCTAATCTGGTCGGGTAGGGTTCTATTCTGTTGCTGCAGGTCTCAACGGGTCTGTGCGTCATTATGTGTGATATTCAAGTGGATCTGGCTGCTCTGATCTTGTGGTCATCATATCACAACAATTAGCTTTTTACAGTGACATGGAGAGTATGAACTGGCAAGTTTAGGGAAAAATTACATATATTTCTGACGTTTTCAACCGGGACTCCTGAAAAACTTCACCCGGATGGGCGTGGTTTTGCAGGTTGTGCACGCTTTGGCGAGTTCCGTGACCGTCTCGGCCCATGCTCGGAGATGATGAAAATAAATTGCACTTAGTTTGGGTTCATTAACATGATGACCTGCGTGCACTTTTGTAAGAATGCAGAATTATAGCAAAGTATGTCTAAAGCTTGGAAAATTAGACAAACTAGCTGAATAATAAACACATACACTATGAGATCAGATTATTTGATACATGTCAATTATACATCAATACATTATATATCTGGGCTTACATATTTGGTCTCACACCTACACTATGTACATGGAAACTGATAGTCTGCTTTATAAGCCCATCTGTCGGTTCTGTTCAGGTTGACTACATTTTGGATCTGGTTTTAAAAGCCTTGCGTCTATTTCTGATCGTCTTTTTTTGAAAACCAATTGTACAGGAAGACCTAACCTGAAAACCAGAGGATTTTAAGTCCTTCCAGACACAGGTCAAAACGCAAATATTATACTTTATAATTTATCTATATAGGCCAGTAAAACAGTTTTTAAATGAAACACAACAAGTGTGTGAAATAAACCCCTGCAGGGCGATGCATCGCGTCGGGGTCCACCCGCCGCATCGCCCTGTCGGGGGTTTGACCGGCTTGCTGTACATTATCTCTTACTTATTTCATCCATTGTTAATATAAAACCTTTGACTGTAGCAGCTTTAAAGTGATGCAGCAGTTTCAAAGAACAGATCAACATGAGTGTTGTGTCTTTAAACCTTGGGGGGAGACAGATGAAGGTGTTTGGAAAGAACAGGAGTGCGCTTTGCCAGCAGAGCTGAATGTGCCCAAGTAAATATGGGTTTTCTTAATGAGGCAACAGGAGAGTGCACCTGCTGCTCTCTCTCTCTCTCACATACACACACACACACACACACACACACACACACACACACAGTCCACAGGTGAACATCAGTGCTTTGCTGGGTCTGTGGCTTTTCTTGTGGCAGTGGTCAAGACGTGGCACTAATACCAATGTGCAGCTGCCAGCCTGCCATTGGAAGTGATTACTGGAGCAAGAGAGCGAGGCAGCAATGAACAGAGAGCGAGAGAGAGAGAGAGAGAGATTCATGCTGTCACTGTAGTATACGCCATCAGTGCTCTTCTGTCTGCACGCAGCTGATATAGAGAAGTGGAGGAAGTTAGAGAGTGCTTAGTTTGTCCTCAGGGAGATTGTAGCTTAGTGGACTGAATAATCATATTAGAATTAATATGTATGTATTGCAGAAGCTGGAGTAGAAATACGAGATACTGTAGAATAGATGTTTGCACTTTATTGCGAGTGCATCGGTGTGTGTGTGTGTGTGCTGTAATTCACTGCATTTCTACAGCGCCAACATCGGACAGGTGTGAAGGCTCTGTCATTAATCACCAGCCGACGTTCGCAGCTGCACTCTTTCTTCTCCCTCCTTCCCTCCATCTTTTTTTTTCTTTCCTCCCTCCTCAGTTAAAATCTAAATTCAGCTCACATTGTGGGATGGATTCTGTACAAAGTGCCAAACGCCCCCCCTCCTACACACACTTTAACCCATTCTCTCTCTCTTTCTTTACCTTTTCTTTGCAGTCTGTCCATCAGTGCTCCGCCGCTTTTCTCAAACACCTCCTGCAGCTTTTCCTGCCTCTCTCTTATTTTTCTGTCATCCGTCCATCCATCCTACCTTCTTTTCATCCGTGTGTTTGTCCAGCTCTGGGTCAGTGTGAGAGAGGCCCAGAGGGTTGGCATGGCAGCCTGGCACAAGCACACAAGACTCCCTATTAGCCCCCCCGGCGTGCCCCGCAGGCGGATTGGGAAACCTTTATTTACTGTACATCCTTCCACATCTCACTCCCTCAGCCTTTCTCCTCTTTACCTCTCTGTTTTATGCTCTCTTTGAACCTATTTTACAAGTGATGTTCTTGGAGTAAATCTGGGATCGGGGCTCGTAAATTCCAAACTTCTAAGAACTTCTAAGAGGAAGTTAGGAGTGAAAAAGTTGTTGGCCGATTGTGAAAAATAAGACATTTATTGAGAGACTTACAGTGGAGTGTAAGACTAATCCTTAAAGGGGAACGCTTACACGTCAGATTCTGTTTACAGGTGCAACCTATCCTCATACAACAGTTCTTATAACTTTCGAAAAGTTATTCTCCATTTTTCGTGCATTTTTCTACAAATATCCAGCAACACGTGTCAGTTTCCGCTTGTCAAAATAAACTTCCATCTTCACAAGAAACACTTGGTGAGGTTTAGGTAACAAAACAACTTGGTTAGGTTTGTTACATGACAAATCAACGTTGACTTCTGGTTTTACACGGAGAACGAACAGCCATCTCCTGGGTGAAAGTCCGGTATTTTTTGACCCAGCCATCCACCCCGACCTCCTCCCTACGTTGCGTTTGTCGCTCTTTATACTTCCTGGTTCATAGTTTAGGTTCCAGGTGTTGGAGTACTTCTGTATATGAGGAAAAAAAGTTATTCCTCATTTTTTGTGTGTTTTTCTAGGAATGTCCAGCGTCAATTTCCGCTCCAGTCTTTTCAAAATAAACTTCCGTCTCCATGGGGAACAACTTAGTTAGGATTTGGCAACAAAACCACTTAGCTAGGTTTAGGAAAAGATCATGGTTTGGGTTAAAATAACACTGGAAGTGCTGTGACTTAAGTACAGAAGTTACGCGACAACTAAATCAACGTTGACTTCTGGTTTCACACGGGATACGAACACAAGTCTCCTGGGTGAAAGTCCGGTGGTCAGTGTCAGTGCGGGGTGTAGCTAAAGGTGACATTCGAAATGGAAAATCCAGCCTTCACAATAAGACAAAGGTGCTGCAGTGTTCAATAACCTTCTCTGAACCTAAAAAAACTCAGTGGACTCAGTGTTGGGTCCTCGTTAGGGTGAAAAAGTCGTCACACCATCAGATTCCTTCCTCTGTCCCACACAGTCTCGTTCTTCACCCTTTCTTCCCTCTCTCGCTCAGTCCCTCCTTTAGATGAATTGCACAATGATTCTTTCCAGTCCTCTTCTTCCTTCCTTCCCACAGTGTGCTGACACACTCACACACATTAAAAAAACAGCAGGAAGAGGTTGAGTGTTAAACTCCCTCCTCTACCTGTTATTGTATGGATGAATGTTTTTAAAAGGAAGGTTGACGGACGAGAAAGAACCGTCTTATCTGTTTTTTTTGTCCTTTTTCACTCTTGTACCACTCTGAATCTTTGAGTGATCAAAATCAATGTGCTTTTCTTTCTTCACACACACACATTCACACGCTTAGAAGTGGACACACACACGCACACACACACACTGTCAGGGAGCTCATTAGCTGAAGTGAGTAGTGGCATGCTGGGCTCGAACGGTGAGGCTCCTGGTCATTTAGGGTTGACTGGTTGGACTATAGCCAGCTCTCTCTATGTGTGTGTGTGTGTGTGTGTGTGTGTGTGTGTGTGTGTGTGCGTGTATTGGTGTGTGTGTATTGGTGTGTGTGTGATATATCAGCTCTCCAGTCCCGTTCCTGTATATTTTATAGGCTCTTGTTCCCTCATTTGTGGTCCCCTCTATGGCTTTGCCTGATTTGTGTGTAGTTGGCATGGGACCACACGCAATACCACACAAGATAGTTAGCGCACACACGCACACGCACACACACACACACACCAGCTCTTGTCTTTTCCCCGTGGCCCCACATTACCTTTGTACTACTGTACCCTTTAGTTGTTTCTTCAGTACTATTTTGTGTGTGTGTTTCATCAGTACAGGTATTTGGCCCTACAAAAATACGATTAATCAATGAATCGATTAGTTGTCAGTTACTTAATTAATCGGCAACTATTTCGATAATCGATTAATCGGTTTGAGTAATTTTTCAAGAAAAAAAAGTCTAAATTTTCTGATTCCAGCTTCTTAAATGTGAATATTTTCTGGTTTCTTTACTCATCTATGATATTAAACTGAATATCTTTGAGGTGTGGACAAAACAAGACATTTAAGAACGTCATCTTAGACTTTGGGAAACACTGGTCGACATTTGGATAGACCAAACAACTAATCAATTAATCGAGAAAATAATCGACAGATTAATCGACAATGGAAATAATCATTAGTTGCAACCTTAAATTAAATTGTAATTTACTTCTTTTGTAAAGTAATATAAAAAATCATAATGATGAAGCAGCTATTGGGCATATTATTTTCTGTTAATCAAAAGAGAATACATTTTTTGCAGGAAACAGCTTCTAAGATTAGGGCCTCTGGGTGGGTGTTTCCCACGGCAGCGCTGGACTGACATTTTAGAGCCAGTGTTGCAACACCATAGCTGACCCGAATACTTCGAAGCTTCGACCATTGCCATGGTATTAGACCTCCAAATCACTATTCAAATTCTTCGTTTTTACATTTGTTAACTTTAATGGCTTTCAAATAAGAAAGAAACTCATTGTGAAATACACTAAACTGAGGTTTCTCATTCATATGCAGTACGTGGATTTGCTCCGCTCTAACTAGCTTTGTTTGAGGGCGTGAAAAACTAGCCACTAGGCAGGTATTATGCAAATGTGTTACTTGGTGACATCACCACTTTAAGGAAGAAAAGGCATGACTTCAAGCGAGGCGTTTCAGGTAGTTCAGGAGCAGTATTTCTGTGGGAGACAGTAACTCCCTTTGGCGTGGACTTTGGGCTTTGTAACTTTGCAGACCTTTTACATGCACAAAAAACTACATAACACACTAAAGGAAAGGAAAAAAGCATAATACGTCCCCTTTAAATTTCCCAAGAATCTGAATGTTACTAACCAGAAAGTCATCTTTGGCTATTGTCCATGACGAGTCCATAAACAATGTAAAACGTCAGGCAAAGCCAGTCATGTTCATCAAGCCATACAGCTTCAGAATACATAGATTGGAAAATAAAAGTAGTTTCACTATTATCACAAACAAGGGACTGTACATCTGTCTGTCCGTCTGTCTGTCTGTGATCTTCTGGGCTGATTAAACTCCAGCTGGGCCGGTTCATTATTAACCGTTCTGAGTGGCTGAACCAGAGGGAGGTGTGGCTCCAGCTGAGCTCCTTGATTGGCTCCTGGACACAATCAGGACCTCTGTCTCTATAGTCATAGCCTCTCCGTCGTCTTTTCCTTAACTTGTTTTCACTCTCTGGACTTTTCTTATCAATAAAACATGACTTCCTTTTCTTATCCCCCACAGTAGTTGTTTCTATCCGTGTACTGAGCTCCGAATCGGAAACAATTTTACCAGAGAAATCCTACATCATTGATGGGGTGTGTAAAATTCATGACCTAAGTTCTGGTGTACGACACTTGAGGGATTTTATGATCCCCTGAGTGTTGAGAAGATTCTATATCTCATGAGTTTGTGAAACTTTAGTTAAAAACAAGGTTGTTTCTTTAAGTTTCCTGAAAAGTTCCCACGACGGAGAGCTTTATTTTGGTCACTTATTATGACTGAAAGCCAACACTTGAGTAAAAGTGCAGATATCTAACCAGAAAATGACTTTAGTAGAAGTTAAAGTCACCTATTAGAATATAACTGGAGTAAAAGTCTGAAAGTGTCTGATATTTACTGTACTTAAGTATCAAAAGTGATTTTCTGATGTTAAATGGACTTAAGTATTAAAAGTAAATGTACATATAAATGCTGCTAATAAAAAAGCAAGCAAGTCAGAATTTTGAGATTTATGAAGTTTACGGGGCGTTCACATACAAAATTAAATTTACCTCCCGTTCACTTCCATTCTACCCGAGCAAAAGTGCAAAAAAAACATTAACTTTTGGTTGTGAAGCAAAATTTGGAAATGGAGTTCACTTTGGTGAACTTTCAGTTTGAAAATTGCCTCGGCAGGTAACGGTCACTTGCCTGCATTCGTGCATGTGTAACCCTGCCCTTATTATTCCTCTTAACATGTTCACCACCTTAAAAATGGAGGCTACGTTACACTTGAAGAGAAACGAGGTCTCCACAACTTAAAGATTTAAAAAAGCAAAATCCATTTTCTCTTTCCCTCGTAGTCGCAAGTAGCATGTACTGTAGCATGATCTAACATGCAGCCTGCCTGGATTTGAGAGGAAATCAAAACTTAACTACAGCTTTGAGAGCACTTTATTTGCACGTGCCCATCACGCGAGTGATGTACTGTAACTTGCAAGCTCGGACCACTGATTCACCAAACCTGCTTGCTTGCAATAGTAACGAGTAACGAAGATGCTTCGAGGAAATGTAACGGAGTAAAAGTGAAAGTTGACAGAAGTATAGAAACTCAAGTAAAGAACAGATACTCCCTAAAAACCTTTAAGAACTATAACAAAGCATTATTACTTATATCATCTATCCGTCCATCTATCAACATTTAAAATAAAGACTAGTGGTGGATTTAGATTGCTTTACCCTACCAACACCTTGAATAGTCAGGTGATAAGTTCTTCCCGCCACTAACCTTCCCTTTTGTAGAGTTTCTGCAAGACTCTATTGCATAACAAAAACAGGCCAAGGACGGAGATGGAACTTATCTCCCACCTCTATCTCACCTGTTAGCTCACCTATTTTGAGTCATTAAACGAGGTCACTTGACCCTTGAGGCGTATTTATTGTTCTCGTCTTGGCGGAACTGTCACTTGTTAATTGCAGATTTGTCAGTTAGTCATTGACCTGTGTTGTTTCGTTCTTGTTAAATGTTTGAAGTGGAATTTTTGGTTGGAAATGTCTCATGGCTTCACAACATATTTAAGTATCTTGCTGTCCTGGCTCTTCCAGCGACTGATACCCTTCATATCGATGCTGGAATTACTCGTCACCCGTGCCCTCGCCTTTGCCCCAGCGGCCAGGACAACCCGTTCATCTGGGATCAATTAACCCAGGCAGGCTCAGCCCAGCGCCCGTTTCTGACTATGCTCAACATAATGATAGGCTTTCAACCAGTAATGCCTTTGTTCTGGATGGGTCTGTTTGTTTTCTTCCTCTAACTCCGATGCGAGTTTGAAGGGGGTGCATCTGAGAAGGTCTATTTCTGCCCTCTTGTTTTCGGGTCTTTTGAGTTTCCCTTGCGTTTGAAGTCTCCTTACTTAATTAAAACTTAGGGCTGGCGATCATGAATGTGGCCAAGAATGCCATGCAGAATGGCATCTTGGGTAGAACAGCGGTTGGCATTTGATGTCAGAAACCCCAAATCGCTCCCCAAATTGTTTCCCTTCTTTATTTTTCCTCCGTTTCCCACTGTTTGTGTTCATTCCTTTCATACTCCCATGTTGGACTTTCACATGGATCGGGCGAGGTATTTTCAGGCTTGTTAGTCAATTAATCCTTTCTACAGAGAAGGGTTTGGTATTGAGAAACTGTTTTGAATTGGAACCAGCTCTACATTTTTACAAACGGATTCATCAAGAAACATTTTGATTCTTTTCTATGCTTTTTGATCTTACTTCTACACGTGCATTGTGTTGAGCTTGTGCTCAAAAGTATGGCTAAACTTGACAAGAGGCATTAATGATAGAGCAAAATGTGATCACTGCATGACAATAACTTCATGCAATGGTGGAAGTTTGTCTAATAATTTCCTGCTGAATCGTCACAAAATTATTGATCTTCTTACATATTTGTACTCATATTGCCTGAGTATCGGCTGACAGTAGCATGTTCAACCCAAGTACAAAACAGTGTACAGCCAACTTGTGTGCATAGTGAAGGCCTTCACACACCGGGGGCGTGACAAATAAATGACACGAAAATGCGAAATTTTGTTCGTGTCCCGCATGAAACCAGAAGTCAACGTTGATGTATTTGTCACATAAGTTGCGTACTTGAGTAACGCCACTTCCGGAGTTATTTTAAGCCAAACCACGATCTTTTCCTCAACCTAACTAAGTAGTTTTGTTGTCTAAACTTAAGGAAGTTGTTTCCTGTGAAGGTGGAAGTTTATTTTGAAAAGATTGTATGCATGTAACAAGCAGAAATTGACACGTGTTGCTGGATATTCTCAGGAAAACTAATTAAAAAGGAGGAATAACTTTCATAAGATATTTTACGAACCGTCGTACGAGAATACGTTGGGATATTACATATCTAGGGCTTTTATTGTGAAAGGTAAGAACGGAAGGAGTGGATCTGGCTTTGTCAAGGTTGAAATTTTGCTGTCCTGGTTCGGACTACAGAGCCTCCGTGTTGTTGTTTCAATCCGTTTTGCACAACGTGATTGGTTGATGCCTTTATCTGTGGTGCGTAAGCTCAGGAAATCGACCTCGTTCTGCAAAAAATTACAACGCTTTTTTGTCTTGTAATATTTGTTATACAGATGTTTTTTGTTTGCAAAATATTTTGGCTTCTATTCTTACCTATTTAATGTCACACATAGGAAACAGGATTCAGAAAGATCCGGAATTGATGCACACAATCTCAATCAGAATAGATAAAGTCTAAATAATATCCAATACTGCCGAGGAATGGCCACTTCTGACTCCAGGATCTCAACTCATAACTCCCTGACTGGAACACCCGCCCTTTACTTTGCTCTCTTGCCCCCCACAGAAAAGTCTATCATCTATTTCCCAGTTCAGTTAAGCCACCTATTTCAAGCACAGATCCTTCGATAAGCCTGAGTCAGGCAGATTCAGGTTCTCCCCACTGAAGGAGTCTGTATCTACTGTGGTGGTGGTGTGGGGGGGCGAACCCTCGGGTCAAGTGGTCATCTCGGAACAGGCAGGTGGTACGAATACACACAGTTTTCATTAATGAGCTTATACATAAAGAACGTTGGAGGCACACTGCTTGCTTCTGATATCGATAAATCAACAAAAGCACACATTTTCACAGCAAGAGACAAACTGAGAGGCTCGAATTATGCAGATAAGTATAGGCCAAGCGTTTCAAGCTCAGCGGTTGGCCTCAGGCAGCCTTGTTATGGCCAACTTATGAAAGGCAGATGGTTATTTACCTGGCTTTGGCTTGAACACGCACTCTTCCAATTTTCTATTTGCAATTTTCTTTCCCTTCTCTCCACTGATCAGAAGCATTCCTGTAAGCTAACATGAGACTAACTGCACATCACTTGTTTACATAAAGGCCTCGGTGAGCTTCAAATGAACAGAAGTGTTGTTGTCTGAAGGAAATTGTGATGATGGTGCACAAATTCTCAGCGGCTCTCTGGAGGCATTCATGGTAGTGCACTCAATTATACACACACAGAAAGTGAATGAAGTAGTTGTGTGAACAACGTATCCTCATACAACGGTTTGCATGATATCTTACGAAAAATGATTCCTCATTTTTAGTGCGTCCAGCAACACGTGTCAATTGCTGCTCATTAAATGCATACAGTCTTTTAAAAGTGAACTTCAGTCTGCACAGGAAACAACTTGGTTAGGTTTAGGAAAAGATTGTGGTTTGGGTTAAAATAACTACTAAGTTATGTGACAAATAAATCAACATTGACTTCTGGTTTCACACGGGATATGATCAGCGGTTTCCTGGGCGAAAGTCCGGTGTTTTTTGACCCACCCATCCACCCCGACCTCCTCCCTATGCAGCGCTTGTCGCTCTTCCTACCTCCTGGTTCACAATTACATGAATTACATTGAATTGATTTCGTGGGATATCGTATACAAATTACAGTTGATTACTTTTTGTACGTATAGCTACAAATGGTGTATGAAAACAGCCTGATGTGAAGAATGAAAAGAGAGCTTAAGGAAGACGTTCAAACCTTGCCTACCATCACACTTCAGCACACCTGGTCAGTTGTTGTGTAATGTGGACGTGGTTGTCTGTCTGCTTCGGAAAGTCCGAGTGCAAGTTTATGACTTTCAGACGCTGTTAGACCATCCAACAATCACTTTGTTTGAAGCATACTGAGGCCTTAAGTAGAGACTCGAGTCACAAATTTAATGACTGTAGACTCAACTTGACAAAATAATAAAGGACTTGAAACTCGACTTGGACTTTAGCACCAGTGACTTGAGACTTCACTTAGATTTGAGCCTTTTCACTTGAAAATACTTGATGCCTTCCCCCCAAGCCCAAAGATTAAAAAGTATGTTATTTAAAAAACTGTGTGCACGAAGAGAATTCAACTGCACTTGTTAGAATCTGGACTCTTTATTTTTGGTGAATATTATTGGGACTTGTACTTACACTTAATTCCCCAGATCCACTTTGTTTGAACCAATCCGTCAGCATCCAATCAAGTTGTAGTAGAAAACCATGAAGAACTAACGTTACATTAATGAGCACCAGTTGCCGCCAATTATTCTGTTGTTAAAATGATATTACATTTGATGAAGAGCGCATTATGACTTGTTTAGGACTTGAAACTCAAAGTTTAGGACTTGGGTCTTGCCTGTCTTAACTTGAGAGTTGACTTGGGACTTGAGTGCAAAGAACTGAGACTTACATGTAACTTGTAAAACAATGACTTGGTCCCAGTAATGACATTGAGAAACAGTGTTTAATGTAGATCCGTCACATTTGGCCTGATCTATTTAATGAAGTCAGCATACTGGTGCTGATATCAGTGACTAGAGACTGCTGGAGTTTTATTGACCCTTGTGTTGGCAAAGCTAAACAAATACCAGGCATGTTTGATCTGGACGGGACTTGCTCAAGACAGGGTTGCTGCAGTAGTCGACCTTTTCACAGCATGGCTGGCGATGAGGCCGCGTCAAACATTTAATCCGACAGCTTGACTTGAACTCAACCTTTCTGTGAATTATTACCTGCCCCTTATTTAGGTAAATGTCCTTGATCCTGTGTTTTGACTGACGGTTCTACAATTTAAAGTCCTGTACCGCCGTCAGTCAACCTGCTGTGATCGTTGACCCCAATAAAACAGCAGTGAACTAGTGAGCTTTATGGTTCATACAAACTTGTACAAGTGTGTGTTTGTGTGGGGCTAAAAATAGCCTGCAGGCCTCCTGTTTGTGTGCATGGCAGACGGTGCTTGCAAGGTGCCAAGTGCATCTCTGTCATCATTCACGGTTTAGCATTGTGTGAGTGAGTGTGTGTGGGATGTGCGTGGGTGTGTGCGTGCCTGTGTGTATGTTATCTAAACACTTTCTTCCGTCAGACCATGGGGGCCACGTTCCGAGTAATGTAAACCTGCTTCCATGCATTATCCTGACATGCATGGAAATTTAGTGAATCTGGACTTTTGATTATTAAAACAGTACTGGCAGTGTACCTTTTTGCTTTGCTGTGTAAACACAATCATACCAGTCTCAGAGTGAAAAGAGAAGCACCGTTGTTGTGACTTGAAAGAGTATGAATAGCAAGGTCATACCAGTATTTTTAGATTCAAACTGACGGTAGCTTCCCTCCCCCATCCAAAGGCGGAACGAAATGCAGCTTATAGAGGTTGAAAGTCCAATTTTTGTCCTGTCTCCAAAAAATGACGTTCCCATACATCTACACTGCATTCTCAGTTACATTTGGAGGGAAACATATTTTGTCGCAGATTACGTTTGTCTTTGACATATCACAAATAGTCCGCGTAAGGCCGCTGCGAGTGACGTAGCACAACGAGCGACTTGCAGAGCAGGTGACGTAGTATATCAAGCAACCGTTAATGAAAGATACGTGGAATAATAAGGAGTACAACAAGCAAGACAGTCCACTATGGGCGGATGTTAGGGGACAGGTGGACGGGTCAAACAAACATAGGACTTTCCCCCAGGAGACCGCTGTTCGTGTCCCGTGTGTTTTTTTACTAAACCTAGCCTAGTAGTTCTGTTGCCTAAACCTAACGAAATAATGTTGTTGTGTTTTTTGTTTTGTTCTGTTTCAATTTACAACATCAACCATGTTTAAAACCGTTTAAAACTACGACCGTAATGCAGGAGGAAATATGTTTCCATCATAATGCAATTGAGAATGTTAGAACATATGTCAATTTGCTCATAAATATAGTTATAGAGATATTATGGTTAGTTGTTGTGTCTTTCTAGTCAAACAGCTAACGTAGCAGCTACTGTATGTGTCTCATGCTAACAAGCTGTGCCCGTGCCATCAATTATCTTTCTGACACCTTCTCACTTGGCATAACTTCTGAGGCCGTAAGGTGTGTAGTTAGCCCCGGGGCTCTCGCGCTACTGGTGCTGCAAAGCAGGTGTACTTCAGGAACATGAGCCAGGTGTGCAGGAACACAAATGGTAGTTTGAATAAAAAGTTTGTCTCCTCTTCATTTGTCAATGAAAGTATAGATATAGATACAGATGTATTGTTTTATTTTCATTCCATTTCAGTCAATTCTGATATTATATGAAGATTTAGACAGTTATTGTTTCATAAAATCTGCCTTGTCTCGTCATCGTCTCATCTTCATCATAGAAATAAGGTTGTTAACCAATTTCTTTAGCAAATTTATTGTTATTCAGGTCACATTAGTGTTGACACCAACAACACACCAATACCATCGCCACCCCCACCATTGTCAACACCTACAACATCAGCAACACAAATAACAAAACAAAACTGAATTTGAAGATTTGCGTTGTGTGATTTCAAAATGAGAAGCTTTGCAAATGTGACTGAAAATGTGCCCAACAGAAAAACTGCAGATTTGTTCCAGTGTTGGATCTGTTAGTTACGACCAAATGTAATCTGACACACTCTCTCACATGCACATATAGGCTCTTATGAAGTTGTATGGTCTCAACACTACGCATTTAAACATGAGGCTACAGTGCTGCATAGTCCACTTCACTGTGGACTTCAACTGTGCACCACAGGGTTTGGACTTTGCAGAGTTACGGCTGTAATTTAGTTCAAATGCAAAAGTTCTGTCACAGTTGGATCCGTTTTGCAGGACTGAATGAATAGTAGGTTTTTCATGAACTCAGAATGGCGCAAATCAAATTCTTTATACGTGTATTTTTTTTATTCTAATCCCAGGAAGATAAATGTGTATATAGACATTCTTGGTCAAGAATCTGCAGAACAATCTGCGTAAAAAGATCCTTGTTTTTAATACCAATATCCAACTTTTGCACATCAGCAACTCTCATTCTGCTGAAATCAGCCTTGATGACCTTGATTGACCCGTTGAGGCGGGTTTTAATGCCTTGCTGTGTTGTGACGGGCGGCCAAGAGGAAATCATCAGTGTCCCCTTTCCTGTCCACCACCCAGGAGCATCATGGGAGGAGGGAGAGCTGGTGTCTGGGCGGTGTACACAAGTTGGCACTTCCTGTCTCATATACTGCTGACTTGACTTCTTTTGTGTGTGTGTGTGTATTCGTGTGTGTGTGTTTAAGAGTGTGAGTGTGTGTGGGTTGTTATGCCGGGGTCACAGTTAAGGTTGAAGCTCGACCAGTTCGGAGCCAGTTGAGGAGTTATTCGGTTCATTGCTGAGTCTGTGAGGGCGTGTGTGTGTGTTTCCTTGAATTCAGTTCATTCTTTTTCTGACCTCTGACCTTTAGGCGGGCCGTGATGGTCCAGAGTAGCGCTGCTCAATTATGGCAAAAATCATAATCAGGATTATTTTGATTTTTCAATATTGAGATCACGATTATTTAACGTGATTACTCGTTGACTTAGGAACCATCATGCATTTAGAAAATTTTATAGGCTACATTTTAGAGCAAAGGCAAGATGTATGAAGACCTTTGTGGTCTAGTAAACAATTTAATCATAAAGACATTGTTTGTATAGACATGAATG
This sequence comes from Sebastiscus albofasciatus, assembly GCA_916701655.1. Classification (NCBI taxonomy): domain Eukaryota; kingdom Metazoa; phylum Chordata; class Actinopteri; order Perciformes; family Sebastidae; genus Sebastiscus; species Sebastiscus albofasciatus. The sequence goes on along the minus strand of CAKAOI010026270.1, from coordinate 3,470 downwards.
GTAATGACACGGCAAAAAAGTCACACCCACAAAGCATGGTTAACGAGACGGGGTCAGCGTTTCAGGATGAGTGGGGTGGGTTGTCGACATCGCCGCAGACCCTTGATGCGCTGAAGACAGTTCGCCCTGGTTGACAGTCACGCGGGGAGCCTGGAGCTCCATCCCTCCCCCCCCAGGGAGAGCGGGCACAGCGAGTACTAAGCGGTGAAGTCCGAGCGAAGGGTGCTGCAAAGCGAAACCTGCAACCCGAGCCTTTCCAAGCCGTGCACCACTGTGGAGGAAATACACCCGGTGAAGACCAACCAGTTTAGGGGAGAGTTCCCATGAAGGGATTCCCGCACACCAAGCTGCCATCCCTGACCCGTCAACCAGGGCATAAACGCATCACTGTAAAGGAAAGGGATGCGCTGGATTTATAACAAGTCAAATCGAGAGTGTAATTGCAAAACGGGATACGTTCTTGGTTGAACTACAACAATGGATATAAGTCCTGTGACTTTTTTGTGTTATCCTTTGTCGTTCTTTTAACTATGCATGTAAAATGATGATGCAACCATGTAAGTGTCTTTTTAAAATGAATTGTCAAATAAACAAAACAAAAAACATAATCATTTTATGAGGATTATCTTGTTTTCATAATCGTGGGTAGCCAAAATCATAATTGAAATTGAAATCAGATTAATTCCACAGCCTCGTCCAGAGGTCCATCAGGTCATTATAAGGTTGAACATAAATCAGTCAGCAGCACTGCATTGTATCTGTCTTTATACTGTCTCTGCCTCTAACAGATGCAGAAGCAGCAGTATGGTTGTTTAAATGTCAAATCAATGAATTGCACCTTTGGAAACATGAAATATGAACGTCCTCTGCTTGTTGGTGGGACGTGTGAAAAATGTGTGTGTACGGTTTTGAATACTCTAATGACGTCACTGTGTCTGTTTCCAGATGTATGGCCGCTACACCCAGGAGCTCGGGGTGTACGCCAAAGAGGAGGCCGCTCGGCTGAGGGAGAGCGGGCAGAGGCGATCGGTCAGCGACCGGAGCCGGACGCTGGACCTGCTGGAGTACGACAAGGGACGCTGTGCCAAGTGTCGCAGTAAGTTTCACACCACAGGGTTAATACTAAAGACGCTTTTCCTTACATATGTGATGGCTTGGCTCGACTCGGTTTGACTCTCAGCCTCCAGCACAGCAGGGATTCACATCTCCATTACAACAGGAAGGTGTGTGTAACCACGGCTGTGACTAGTGGTCAATGGAGTGGCTGTACTGTGTAACGGTGGATAAACACATATCATTTCCTATATTCTTCACAATAAAAGTCTCCCATTATTTTTGCTGCTTGTGCTCGCCCTGCCTGCAGTATTAGTAGACTTGTTTATAATGAAAAATAGCCACTAACAAAGCTCCTCCAATTCACTGATAAACTCATTTAATTTTCTATAAATTCTTCACAATAAAACTCCCAAAGCTCCTTTGCAGCTGAAAGCAAAACAATAGAATAAAGCAGATATCTGAAAATACAAACAGGGATGCTGGAGAGAAACTCTCGCAACACACGCTTGTTTGAGGGGGGGAAGGGGCGTCGCCACAGGTTGGCCACGGTCGGCGAGATGTCACCTCAACACGTCCGACTTTGGCCCGACTCCGGAGATGGTTGCGGCGCAACTCGGCGTGCAAAAACTGGTAATGGAAACGCAAATCAGTGCAACGGTTGACACGTGCAGCCAAAAGTGCCAAGGGAAAAGCCCCGTAAGACTGATGGACAACCAGATCCACTGGAAAAGGAAACTAATCCATAATTGCATTAGACATAGTTTCTTCTGTATGGAACTATTCCACTTTTTTAATTAAAAAAAGCTCCATTTAGTAGGAAGTTTATGTAGAATCAAGAAGAATTTTATGCTTGTAGCAGTGTCAACATTTTACAGTGTGGCTTTTGCTTCACGAAGAATTGGGCTCCACTTTGTCAGTGATTCCCCAACTTTTTTTCTGGGGACCCATTTTTTAATGATGACAAATTATCGTGACCCAATTCACAATAGGCCTTATCTATCAATCGTAAGAAAAGCAAATTTGTGCGTTAATGAACGTTCCTGACCTTTTTTACTGCCATTTCCGCATCGTAAATTTATTATCAAATTTATATGGCGACTCTAATTAAATGTTCTGCGTCCCACCTGTTGGTCCCAACACAGTCTTTGGAAAACACTGCACTATGTGAATACATATACAGTACATTCATAATTGTCCTGTATATAATTGCTCTGAATTAATAACAGGCCATTTATCAATCTTAAGCCAGCTGTTATTGCTTTTTTTTGTGGCTTCATGTTCTCATTATATCATGAAAATATAGAAATAGAACATTTCTACTTTGATATGTATGAATATAATTTCTCAGAATATGTGTTGCAGCTTTATGTGAGATGAATATTGATACCAGTCCAGTCGCAGACGGCAGTCACATCATTGATTTAAAGAAGTAATCAAATATTGCTCAGCCCTGGTGGGGACCGGCAGAACCTGTTTTAGTGCTTCCAAGGATCATTTTATTAAATCTTTCTTTAGGATTATATTCAAATAGCTTTTCTTCTTTATGAACCATAAAAAGAAGCACAGAAAGCCTGAAATGCCTCAAATCAGACATATTAAACCTTTTTCAACCAGTTTGTTTTTGAAGAAATGAAGAAAGTTGGGTCATATTTTCTAATCAAAAATGTGCCTATTATGTGTACGCGGAAGACACCATGTAGGGCTGCCCCCCTATTAGTTGACGAAGCGGTTCTTTTGGTCTTAGTCGACTAAGATTTCTGAAGTTCATTAGTTGTTTTTCATGCTTTTTTTCATCTCAAGATTTAAAGTGGTGCTTTTCTGTGATTCTTTGTGGAGAAACTCAGTTTTCAGATCTGTCAATTAAATCAATTAATTGACTAGTCGACAAAACCGTAGAAGTTTTAGAGTTTAGTCGACTAAAAATTTCTTTGGTCGAGGACAGCCCTAATGCCATGCTATATGTAACAAGCCCTCACACACTTTCTCAAGTCAGTACCTTTGCATTAGAGTCCCACCACACCACTTTATATACACTCACCAGCCACTTTATTAGGCACACCTGTTCAATAGCTAATCAGCCAATCAAATGGCAGCAACTCAATGCATTTAGGCATCTAGACATGGTGAAGACGACTTGCTGAAGTTCAAACCGAGCATCAGAATGGGGAAGAAAGGGGATTTAAGTGACTTTGAACGTGGCATGGTTGTTGGTGCCAGGCGGGCTGGTCTGAGTATTAAACTGCTGATCTACTGGGATTTTCACCACAACCATCTCTAGGGTTTACAGAGAATGGTCCCAACAAGAGAACATATCCAGTGAGCGGCAGTTGTGTGGACGGAAATGCCTTGTTGATGTCAGAGGTCAGAGGAGAATGGGCAGAGTGGTTGGAGATGATAGAAAGGCAACAGTAACT
>CAKAOI010026269.1:0-22617 GCA_916701655.1 Sebastiscus albofasciatus | reverse complement strand
ACACACACACACATTTATTTATATATATACATTTATTTATCTCTCTCTCTCTCTCTCTATATATATATATATATATATATACATATATATATATATATAAGAATATATATAAGAATATATAAAAATGACCAGGATTGTTGCAAACAAAGCATTGGAAGGACCCCTGATTTTTTTCTGCTTAACTCCTGTGCTTGTTTTTTTATGCATGTTAGTTCCCTGGATAATGAGTGTACTGCCCTAGACCCCTAACAATTTATCATTTTTTTAATTTATTTATTTGTTCATTTATTTTCTTTCTTTTACCTATAATTATTTTATTTTATTTATTATTATTATTATTATTATATATTTATTTATTTTTGTACATTTCCTTGTGTGGTTTTAGTTGTGTGCCCTCTGGGTATTCTAATGGATGAGGGGTGGGTGGGATATCTATTCGTCCAAACATGTTTGTGCAGTGGATTGTCAGAGTTCTTATTCAGAAATAAACTTTGTTCAAAAAAGTACTCATCATGCAGAATGGCCCCTTTCATACTGTTCCTATATATCCTATAGGGTAATATGAATTATTATTGCTGAACTGGCATGTAAGAAGCATTTTAATGTTAAAGGTTGAGGTGGAACACTACTTTATAGGCTACTTTATTTCATTACGTAATCATATGTGTTGAATGCTAAATCTTTCATTTTTCATTCTGTAAAATAGTGGAATAGAAGTATAAAATAGCATGAAATGGAAATAGAAGTACCTAAAATTGCACTTAAAAGAGTTAGCAATGCAAGGGCACTGAGGGACATTTCAAAATAAAGACCAAATTGATGCAGCATAGAGTAACAAGAGATGGAGATCTTCTGTGCATTCCACTATTTAGCATACCAGAGAAAAGTTTTGTATGTCTCAATACATTCGGATGCATTTTCTAGTATGCAAGCCAGCATGCTTTTCTGTCTATTCTGACACACAATCCTCTGTGCAACAGATATCTGAGCGCGAGGGTCAAAGTTCATGGTGCAAAGTTATGATGAAGTAGTATGCCCTAATTGTATGCATACTACATGCAGCAGTACGTACTTTGTAAGGGCAGCTGCAGTACGTACTAAAAGTAAAAAGAAAAAGTATGTGATCTGGAATGCAGTGTCTTTTTTATTCTACCCATTCTTTAATTAATATTCTTTTTAATATTCAAACTTGTAGTCTTCATCCCGCAATTGACACTGACTCAAGTGACATCATTTGAGGCAGCTGATCAGGCTTTGCACTGCTTCTTCCGGAGCTACAAAAAAGTTTTTACACAACTTTTTTCAGATATAATGATGATATGTTTACTAGTCATAGTTAGCACTACCAGCCCATTGTATAATTATAGTATACCAGCCCATTCGCAGGAAAAGCGTATAAATGCCATGATAATGTGCAATAAGTATGCCTTTCTTGATTTCCGCGTGTCATTTGTACGCCATGTATCCTTTACTGACTGCAATGTAAATGCATCCGCGTATAAATGCTACAGTAAGAGGTAGTGATGTAATTGATGTGATAAGTGATGTAAAAAGTGAGAAAAAACACTTATGATGGGCGGGTGGAGAGGTGGATGGGTCCAACAAACGCCAGACTTTTAACCAGGAGACCGTTGTTAACCAGTGTTTTGTTTTGTAAGTTATGTTAGTGACGTATTTTTTAATTGGCGTTTGTGACGTGTTTTCCGTAGTTGGGTTACGTTGTTTCCATATGTGTTATACTTAGTTTCCGTACTTATTTTAAGCCCAACTATGATGTTTATCCTTACCCTAACTAAGTGTTTTTCTTGCGTGCACGTAAGTTAGTGGTTTTCTTGCCTAAACCTAACCGGGACGTTTGTGTGGCATACAAATGACACGCGAAAAGACTAAAATGCCTGAATATACAGTTTGTATAAATACAATCAGTTGTATAATGTCTTTGGTGTCCTGGTGGCGTTTTGTCAAGTCTGATAAAAAACAACCCTGTAACATTTAGACAGAAAGTCTGTGTTACAAACTGGGTATGTACCAGACAGTGAAGGTCCAACAACAATATGCTATTGGTTACATTGTGGGTAATGTAGGAGAGGGCCTTTAATTGGAATGTTTTTAAAATCTGTCTCTTGTAAGACTCCCAACTTTATGGCGCTGCAATACTAAATCACTGGTTTATCTCTTTCAGTAGTACTTGGTTACTTTCCACCTCTGGTAATGCCATAGTATAGGCTATAAATACTCTGTGAACAAGTGAAAGCCTTTTCAGTCCATTCAAAATTTAGTACAGAAGTATTATCAGCAAAAGAAGTCCTCTTCAAGCAGAATGGCCCCCTCTCAGAATGCTATATTATTGTACTGTATATCATATTATGGTATTATATTACTGATGCATTAACATGTCACCAATCTTGAGACCCCAAAAAGTGACTTCATACCACAACATTTGAGGACAGACCTGACCTGTATGCAACAACAGTTTATTTATCTTTTCATATTGCGTCTGTAGAGCTTATCTTTTATTGTGAAGTGCTTTGTGACATTTACTCTGCTGCTACAAATAAGATGTACTCACTCAGATGAGTTTTTTCTAAACGCCGCCTCATTTTCAGAGCAGAGGAAATGACGCAGAAGTTTAAAAAAAAAAAATCAACAATGATTGCGAATGAACACTAGATCATGAACGACGATGATGCATATTTTTGCTGCAGACAACACCTGCCGTGTTCACTTACAAGAATTTGACAATGCAGCATATGTCAGCTTATTATGCGTATTACACTTCATTTATCTGTACAGTTTATTAAAGTGTCTTTATCCTACCTGGAAATGTCAACAGTGTGAATTAAGCAGTCCACGCGTGTGCCTGTGTGAAATTCTCATTCTTGACTGATCCCATTCATGACAGTATTGACAGACAGATTACTGGAGGAAGAGAACAGATGAGGACAGATAAGGAGTCCACACAGGTAAGTCACATTTTGCGTTAAAAAGGTTTCCTCCGGGTATCTGTTTTTATGTTTTTTATTTTTTTCCCACTCACTGTGTTGTTTGGTTACGATTACCCAGAAGTCTTTATTGATATTCAAATCAATATCCTCCTCACAAACACTAACCATACACTTCCCCGCAACACACACACACACACACACACACACACACACACACACGCACGCACGCACGCACGCACACACTTGTCTTTTTTTTAATATATTTACTGTATTATTATTGTTGTTATTATAAATATCTTGTCCTAATTGTTTGTTATCACTATTATGTAGTCATATTATTTCTTTATATTAATCTTGTCTCTAGGTGGAGGCTTCAGATAAGCCCGGTGGGATTTTTTTCCTCTTCCTGCACTGTATATTATTCTCTTTTTGTTTTTTTTGTTTTGTTGTATAGTCTTAAATTGTGCAAAATAAATAAATATAAACATTGTCAGGTCAAAAGCCCCACACACATCCCATATTAGATGTTAGAGAGTATACTCTGGTATCGTATGTATCATATCTTCGTCCAAGGATAATAATAACTTCAAGGATGCAAAACAGGATGAGTCACTTAGGGTCAAAGGTCAGTGTCAGGTTGTGCCAGCTGAAATATTTGTTGGTTTATTTTTTATGCAATACAACAACAAGATCCTGCATGTGATCATGTACTGAGAAAACATCTTGAGAAGTCACTACATTCCAGGAATACTGAAATGAAAACTGCTCTGAGTACATTTTTTGAAATCATTTATGAACATAATGATAAAAACTTATTCTATGTTTCATTTAAAACTTGATAAAAAAAAAACCTGGGGGAATATTATTGAAGTGAATTTCCATCTTGCACAGTTTCCTTAACAAAACCAACATTAACGTGTCAAATACTGCACAATGAAGGTATGAACTTACTGCACGCTGAGAGGCCAAGGAGTTTTTAATTTATTCAAATTTTAATTATTCACTCTCTCACTTATGAGCTCACAAAGAGCCACTCATGTCTGATTGCCTGCCCTTAATCACCTGCACTAGAGACCACTGGAATAATTTCAAACCACACAATTAAACCACATAAGTTATAAAAGATTGAATAAGTGCAATTGACTGCGTCATTCAGTTTTTTGCTTGTGTAAGCTGGTAATTATGTTTTGATTGATTATAGGTTTCCATATATTGGTATCCCCTGCTATGTATAACTTCCAAAATTCATTAAACATACCGTTAAAAGTAAGAGTAGATAATGCTATTAGTAGTCCAACTGTAAAATCCTGGTTTACTCTTAACTTCATTTGCTGGGAGTAGAAACAGCAGATGGCACTGTAGGGTGAATTTAGGGAGCACCCAGTCAATGTTTTTTTATATGATGAGTCATGTGTCAATAACTTTAGTTTTATATTACACATGTATGTATCAGTACATGTTGTTAAAAGCATTAAAATACTGATTTTACTGACATTTACAAACTATCTCCACAATCCATTCATGCTTTATTATATTTTTTATAAAACAATATTAATACATAATACAGTTATTGTAATGCTACATGTTTCTTCAGGCTGATTTTATACATTTGATGTACAAAATGAACAATAAGTGATCTCATGCTGTGGAAATAATGCCCTTTCTGGTTTCTGTTCTTTCTTTTAAAATGTCATATGATACATTAAGTGTTCTGATGAGGCTGTCAGGATAATGTTGGCTTTATGAAAAGTAGAAATGAGCCATTTAAGGAAGGCCTTTCAGGGGGAAAGTGTCAATTAAAAAGGGACAGTTTTCCATTATGAGTATGTCTTTGCTGTTCGTCACATTTTTGAATACATCCCCTGGCAGCTGTCCAGTCAGAGACCTCGAAGGCAGCGCTGGGTTTCAAGAAAACATATTGCTTTGCTTTCCTTTTTGTTACACAAGAGGGAGAGAGAGTATAAATGACTCCCGGCTTAAAACTAAAGGTGGCCTGGTCCCCATAGTAGCCATTTAATTGTAGAGAGACCTTTTTTTGTTTTTTATTTGACCTCGCTGTATAAAATGACCCGTGGTGACCTCTAGGAAAATCACAGCCTCATGAAACTTCACAGCCACAAACTAGAGACCTAGAGCATTCAGAGGATGGATGGCTTTCCTAGGTAGATTGACAATAAGGGAGTTTCTGAGTAGTTTCCTGAACTGAAGTGCTCGCCATCCAATCGCTGAAAAATGCAATATTTGCAGAAATCTGAAAATGTCGAAAGTTTTTTATTCTAAGTCACAGCATGACTTTTTCTATGGTGTTCCTCAAGGCCTTGGTGTATTATTGTGGTATTTTGGAGGGATTATTGATCATTTTTATCAATTCTCGAGTGGTAAAAAACGGTTAAATTTAGCACTAAATCTGTGTAACAAATGGTATCAACCCAAAATTTGCTGCAGCAACCTATGAGACATTATAGAGCATGGGAATTGCTATCACATATTACCATAATGTCCAAAGCCCTTATACATTTCCGATTATACAGGATATTATGGAGTTAAAATTAAGATCATGCACTTTTTTTATGGAGCTAAACATTTTAGATCTGGACAAATAACACTACTAATATTAATCCACATATACCGTAATATTCTATAATCACATGATGAGAAAGGAAATGTACTGTGTATGACCGAACGGGACTATCTGCTTCACTTAAAAGTGTTCAAGCAGCTCCTATTTGCTGCTTACCGCTGACATGAATGGAGGCAACGTGACGTCATGCGACTGTGGCTCTGTTAGGGGTGGGGGAGTACAGCAACCTCAGCTTCCTCTCCTGCACTGAATATGTCACACTGTAGAGAGGCAGCAGGCACCATGAGGGCCCTTTCTGATATATATACACATATATATTTGGAGAGAGAGAGAGAGAGAGAGAGAGAGAGATACAAATCTAGCTGCCTTGCAGTGTATAAAATGCATTTGTGTTGTCTGGTGAATAAATCTAGCATGATCCTTTACATAATGAAAGCTAATTAGTTTATGCTGCAGCATTCATGGCTGTCTTTTGATAGATGTTCCAGATGTATCAAGGACTGGTAGCAGGCCAAAGAGAGACAGCCTTGTTCAGCTGAAAGCCTCTCTCTCTCTCTCTGCACTCTCCCAGGTAGGTAATAAAATACTTGATTTGATCGTGTTTTGCTTACCAATTTATCTATCACACGTACTGTAATGTGATGTTTTTAATATGATATTTCTGTGTCTGTATATTGCTGTGTGGGCTACATGAATCATGCTCATATTTGAAATTGTAAAAATAGCATGGTTATGAGTTACAATTCTTCAAATGTAGGAGAAAATGATGCCATTATTGAATATGTAGTCATCTTTTCTTATATTGATATGTGCTCTATATGTGCAGTATGCATGTGGGTATATGTCTTGCTGGATTCAATTAAAGTATACAACACTTGTTGACCTTGGCATACACCGCATGCAAATGGGCAGTTGGGCCTAAACAGAGGCCTTAGCTATAATGTTATGAATATATAATGTTACTGATCTCTGAAGAAAAATGTGCAGGATCGAGCAGCGCAATCCTCGAAACCACTTGATCATATGGTTATGAAATGGTACAGGCCTAAAATAAGAACAAGCTCATTTCTTTTTCTTCCTCTCTATCTCCCCCACCTCCCTCTGTCTCCGTCTCCCACTCTCTCTCTCTTCTTTCTCTGCACCAGCTGCTGCTGCTTCTGCTGCTGCTCCTCCAGAGCCAGAGTGGAGAGTCCCCTCGCCCCCCTGCACACACAGAGACAAAAGGCCTGATTCGCCTGCTGAACACTGCCCCCTTTCTCTATCCATCCCTTCATGCACGGCCGTAGTGGTGGTGGTGGTGGTGGCTTCAGGAAAAAGCGAGGCCCGGACTGGGACTAAAATCTAGGACTGACCCAGTGAAGGAGAGTGGGAAGAGGGGGAGGGGAGGAGGAGGATGAGGAGGAGGATGGGGCTGGAATGGTTGGGGCTGAGTGAAGGCAGGTGCTGAGGCCTCTACAGGAAGACTTTTTTTCCTGAGAGTGGAAAAAAATCTGAAAAGGGTATGCCACATTTACCTCTATATATATATATATATATATGCATGAACGTGCATGCTTATGTTTATGTATGTCTCGGCATATGTGGGAAGGGGTGGCATGTGTTTGTTGGAAGTCTGGGGTGAGGGATGCATGAATGGCTTGTGTTTGCCCATGTCACATTGTGTGATTTGGGGTTTCCTTATCTTTATATCACAGTGCTGGGTGTAATGATGCTGCGGGCTACATGACAGTTTTTAGTTTTCAGAGACACTTACACATGTGTCTGGGGGAAAAACAGGCCAAGGTACCAGACTGAGCTTCTTCTACCATCATGGTTCCCTAAATGTGCTTCTTCCTTTCAATGTGTTAAGTTGAATATCATCATTTTGTTTTAAATCGTACCTCTTGTAACCCATTTTTTGTTCACATTTGTCTCATTATCTTTTCTGTTTTAATATGTGTCAAAGTTGCTAACCAAAAACACCATCTTTCTGTGCATTGTTTTATTTTTGTGGCCTAATTTTATGCCAGTGCAAGCAACCAGAGTAGTGAATCTCCTTTAAACATGTCGCCACCTGTCTGAATGAAATATTATGCTCTTGTTTCACTAAATCTATGACAATATACATGTAGTTTGGTGAAAATTGTTGCAGTGTTTCCAGGGAGACGGGCACACCGCTTCTGCCTGTGTGTGTTTCTGAGGCCGTACTGCAGCGCAGGGCTTTATGTTGGGTGACCGGAACCAGATGAAACCGGTTTGAGGCAGACAGAGGGCTGACAGGAACAATGCCGTCTCTGTGCTCCACTGAGGAGTATAGAGATAGCCCAGGCTACTCCATGGCAGCCCTTCACAGCTCAGCCACTGGCTACCATGGCACAGGCAGAGACCCTGCTGCTGCTGCTGCTTGCTGCTGGCTGGATGTCGGCGTGCTACGCAGCGCGGCTCATAGCAAGAGGGGGGCAGGGAGATTTGGGAAGGGACAAGGGCAGGGGAGACGTGGCTGGCTGGGAGTGTGAGTGTGAATCTGCAGCCTGGATCCTCACATACACACACACACACACATGCAAGAGCATGATATATCTGTCTGTCTGTAGGTCTGTGTGCTGCTAGTGGTGCAGAGAATGACTAAGGAGGATCCCTACCCAGGACCACCACCGCTCACCAGATCCCTGGATGTAACCTGACCCTGTATTCTGGGCCTTTTACATGGTTGGGAAGAAGCAAGACTTTTTTTTTTTTTTTTTTTTTTACCTCCGGGCAGGGTGGGGTGGGTGGCTTTTTTTGTGGGTTAGTAGTGTTGTGACTGTGTTTGTTGCAGGATGGAAGGAAGGAAGGAAAGAAGGTTTGGCTAGTGGCTGGAGAGGGACGGAGGCAAGAGGGTGAGGAGAGGCTGATTCACTTGCATGTTTCCACCATTGTTGTTTTACATTCACTTGACTGAGATTGTTTTACACAGTGTGTGTGGATTTCAGGTGGCAATGAAGCATGTGTGTTAAACTGCTGTTGTCGATAGGGGGTTCTTTTGTTTTGTATTTTTCATATTTGTCTGTATTTAACATTCATTTACTTCCTATGTCAGGCTGCTCTGGCTGTCATGGCTGTGATAGCTGTTCTTTCCACCAGGCCTTTCTCTCTGCTGCAGCCTCACACAGTTAAGCAGCCATTTTTTCCCCCGTGGCACTGCATTTCTCTCCCTCCATAACATTTCTCCCTCTCTCTCTGTCATTTTGTTTATGTTTACCTCATTATTACAAGTATCCCGTCATCTGGATTGAACTGAGAATTGTTGCTTTTTGAAAACCAAAGATGAGGCTACACGATATGGGTCTCTGTGTGTGTGTGTACAGATGTGTTTTTGACCATGCATTTTGGATCAAAGAGCAATACTGGTTTAACTGCACGCACTGTACAAGCAGAGCAGCTCCATGGCTGTGCCTTTTGTCCCCAATACACACAACACATACAGACACAGAGCATTTCAATCCCATCATATCTCATTTACAGTGCTCACTATATAAAATATATATATATAAATAAAGACTGGTTTGTTTCTGAAGAGTTATAACCCTCTGAAAGTTTTTTTTTTCTGATATTGAATAATACTGTATAATTTTGATAAATAAACATGTTGTGTTTACTTGAGTGACCATCTTTACATCTTTTCCATATCACCTTATCAAAAGGCTTCCCCTGTCATCATGTTCATATTTACACTTCATATTTCATTCAGCTTAAAGGGGAACTATGCCCATTTTCAAAATTCATACATTTTATTTCTATTGTCTAAGACAATTGAAAAAAATATTAGTAAACAAAAACAACTCTCTCCCAAACTCAAACTTGTGATGTCATAGGGTGTATGTCTGGAGCTGCTCCATAGTCAATTAATGGGAGGCTGATTTTTTGGACGCACAGAATATTTGTTTCCTTTTTTATACCCAGATGAGCTTTATTCTACTGTAGTGTTCTCAGTAGTGAAACAGAAAATGTTCCCATATACTCAGAACATTCCCCTGGGTGCTCTCAGTGTCATCTCTTTTTTGTTTTTACGATTTTTAAATCACTTTTTTAATGCCAGAATCAATGTGTTTGCTTCATTTGAGTCTATGCAGAGGTAGAAGGAAGTTACCGCTTTTATTGTTGTAGTAACGTGACGTCATATCCGTTCCGTATCTGTCAACCAAAACAAACCGCAACAAGAAAGAGTTGAAAACAGCGGAGGGTCTGTGTGGATACGACCTGCACCCTCACATTTTAAATCCAAAGTGGTAAACACTACACATCCAGTAATGTATGGAAACACTTTGGGTTTCACACATTGCCAGGAGAAGCAGAGCTAGACATCACATGCTAACTCTGTCATGGACAGCTAACGTTATTGTGCTGCAGTAACATGTGGTCAAGCCAGCCGTCACTGTCATCTCCGTGGTCAAATCGGCCGACGCCGATGTAGAGCACCCATATACAGACATTTATGTTAAATGCATTCAAACAGTCCCGATGGAGCTGACCATGAATGTATAAAGAGCTGACGGGAGAGCTAGAGACAGACTCTGAGAAGTTAGCGGAAGTATACATGTGTGACTATGTCCGGTTTTCAAAGTAAGGTGTTAACAAAGGGAACTATATAGTATATACAAAATACATATATGGAAATAAGATTCATTAGATTGTATTCACCAGAAGTATAAAACATTACATGTCCCTTATAAATTAAAAAGTAAATCCCACTAATTTGTGGAAAGAAAATAATGCCTGACAATCACTGATATATTTGACTTCAGGACATTTCTGACTACATACATTCTGAAAATCAAAATTTTTTAATGTTAAATTTAGATATTTTCTAAAGTACAAGTCCCTAGAAGTGTATGATTCAACTTTTTCCCATGGTCTAGTGTTCAGAAACAGAAATCGCAATAAATCTTAATATTGAATCGCGATACTTGTAGAATCACAATACATATCGAATCGGCACCCAGGTATTGTGATAGTATCAAATTGGGAGAAAGGTGTATCGCCCCAGCCCTAATAACATCTCTCCCAATTCATTCTATGGAGCACTCTAGTTTTTGGATTTGAAAGAGAGTTGTGTAATGTTTACTAATATTTATTGGACTACCTTAGACCATAGGAATAATATGTATGAATTTTAAAAATGGGCGTAATTCCCCTTTAAGTAATATCTAAATGTTTTATTCACTCCCAAAACCAGCTGACTGCCAGTCCACTGATAGGAAAATGACTAAAAGTACTCTAGTCTTCTACATTGTAATTACTTGGACCAGATCCATCACCCTCCTGATTTTATATCAGAAAACATATATTAAAAAAAGGAACTCTCTTGCCTTGTTCTGTCTCCAGCTTTTGAATAGATTACATTAGCACACTGGTATATTCTTGTTTTTCTCCCTATTTTATTCGTGTAATTATAGCAATGCTGACCATGTAGTGATTGAAGAGGAACATGCTTTTCTAAGTACCCACATTTAATGTCATCTAAATGTCACATCTACCCCCCGTGTGGATCAGCAATTGGTTCCCTGGTGTTTCTCTCTGCAACAGTCCTATGAAGTTACCCATCATAGGGACGAATGAGGCATAAATAGGACTAATTGTACGTCAGCGGTACAATTTTTTTCAGAAGAGCTTTGAATCACTGATTGATCAGTGACAGATTGATTTGAAGATGTAGAGAGCTCGGAGCTCAGTATCCTAATGCATAAATCAATAATCAAACACAAGAAAGCAGTGAAATTGTGTATTTGATAGGCTGTGCTATGTGTGACCACCGGTGCACCATGTGGTGAGAAATGAAACTGCAAAACAAAAGCTGAATGATTTGTATGTACTTAGACCCAAATTTACCACAAGTCATGCTGTAATTCACAATATAGGCACGGATTTAGACTATTTCGTATAGTGAACTACGTGGTTTCTTCCCAAGTAATAAAACTATCCCTAAAAAAATGCTGCCAAGTAAGTTGATCTTTCATTGTCCTTAATTTTAGAGGTTTTCTAGTATTGTTGAAAAGGAAATAACACAGAAGCAGGGCTGAAAATGAACGTGTCCTATGCTAACCACCTCATCTTAGTCAAAAATACGAGGAGCATTTACCAAAAGTGGAAATCATCCTGTATAATATCACATTATTAATCAAATAAGAATTTGTGATACAGTCTGTAATAACACTTTCAACTATAAAATAAATGCTCTTTACCAGAAAAGAAAAAATTATTTCCTTCCGGTCACTGTGTGTAGAGCCATAAATGATTGTAAGATTGTCAATTGGGCGGTGTCAAAATCTTTTATTCCTGACAAGAGGAAAATGTTTAATTCACATAAATCAGAGTAGTATTACGATATTTGGATCATTTACATCTATTTTGATTATAATCTAGCTTGGAAATATTGACAACAGTATACGAGTAATAGGTACATACTATTTTTTACATTTTAACTAATAAATATCACAATGAAACCTTGCCTGTTGATTACTTGAATTTTGGATATCTCTTTGTATCATTTTTGCCATGTTTTTTAGGAATAAAATGTGGTGAATAGAGTCATTTTTTAACTGATACATATCACCATGAAACTTCCCCAGTTGATGAGTCACATATATTATAATTGTTTTTTGTATTATAAGTTTTCTGAAATTTTATGTTTAAATATGCAAATGAGGCATTATCTAATGCTAACTTTTGGTGACTTATACCGACTAGAATGTACGGCCACCCTCATTCATCATGTCATCCCAGACATTCAATTAAATGTTTATATTTGAAGAACTATCGTATGTTTGTTGTATTTCCTTTACTGGCTAAGACACGATTAATTATACTTTTCTCATTCACTTTTATGATTTTCTCCAGGAATACAGATTTTTGCATAGCTGCCTTCATATCCCAATGTCACACTCCAACTTGATCAAAACTGAAAAGCCCAAATACTCATGACAACGATATCACAATTAGTCTTCCAAATTTGGAGAGAATTATATTAATTGCCCTTCAAAATATCACCAAATTAAGCAAATTCTACTCTTAATATGAATTGTTTGATTATTTCTCATCACCATGAGAAAAGGCCTCATTTGGGACTAATGATGTTATTTAGGAGGATTTTAGCCAGTATAGCTGCCAATGACATTCATTGAGAAAATTAATTTCTACAAAAACATGAACCTTTCCATTATGGAAATTATGATCTATGGATATTATTGGATTGTATTTTACCCAACCCTAAAATCAAAATATCAGCTTCACAAACAAGACATTTCATAATATAATAAGCAGATTGCCATGAAAATGACTGGGAACATTCAACACCAGATCACAAGGGATCAACTATAATAGCTCACGGTGTTGATCTTTGATCTACTGTGCTGTGTTTTGGCAAAGACAAATAAGTAAAACTATTTTGTTTCCTCTTCCTCCTATCACAAACAAGATAGCACGTTGCAGCAATGACAATAAGAACGTTATATCAAATTCAGTTTTTCTGTTACTACAAAAGACAGTATGAAGATTTTCATTGCAAAATGTGATATCTTATAGCATGTTGAAGAACTCATCATATCATTAAATATAGTTAAAAAAAATCTGTCGTAAACATGACTTATGTTACTCATTATTCTACCATTTTATCTGTGATCCCCAGGTGATCTCCTCAGAACAGTAGCAGGACCATGGGAGATATGAAAACACCAGACTTCGATGACCTGCTGGCGGCCTTTGACATCCCTGACATGGTGGATCCTAAAGCCGCCATTGAATCTGGCCCCCACGATGACCATGAAGGACAGCTCAAGCAACCCAATGGTGGGGTGACTACCAATGAAAACGAGTCCCACAACCTCTCAACAGGACATGACGTTGGCGTTAGTGTCATTGTCAAGAACATCCGAAATACGGACACTAGTGAGCATGGTGGAACCATATCAGAGAAGGATGGACATTTCCATCCCCAACCCCCTTCTGTTGCCATTGGCAATGGACTACACAATGGCTTCTTGGCCGCGATACAAATAGGTACTCATTACACCAAGAATGGATGGAAAACTCACAGAGAGGAAGGACGGACAGTTAACAACCAATCACCTACCTTCAACCAGTTCAGCCCCATCTCCAGTGCTGAAGAGTTTGATGATGATGATAAAATTGAGGTAGATGACCCCATGGACAAGCAGGGGGTTCAGTCATTCTTTAGATGCACTAGTAAGATTGTGGACCAGAATCACAAATCTCCTGTATCGGTGGACAATGTTTCTAAGCCCAGAGCAAACAGAGACCAAAAACATGATCAAAACAAGAACACCAATGGCATTCTGGGAGGTTCCAAGTCTAACGAGCCCCCTCAATCAAATTTACCTGAGGGGGGACTAAAGGAAACTGTCCTTAAGCCTCAAAGTCAGGAGTGCAAGGAGGCTGGAGAGCCAACAGGGCTTGTTGATGTGTCCAGTATGACCCAAGTCAAAGCAAAGTCCTCTGCAAAGCTTTCATCATGTATAGCGGCCATAGCAGCCCTCAGTGCCAAAAAGGCTAGTGCTACAGACTTGGGTGTTTTGGATTCTCCTACAACACAGAAAGAATCCACCCCAGCCAATACAAATCTGAGAGCTCTAGAGAAGCCACACGAGTCGGCCTTAGAGTTTGCAAAGAGTCTGCTCACAAGACAACCAGACAGCCCCTCTAGTGTCATGAGTGAGGGTAGCAGCAAAGGTTCCCCTGCCTCAAGCACAGACACCACCCCGGTTATCCCAAAAGTCAGGATCAAAACAATCAAGACGTCATCCGGCCAGATCAAGCGTATGGTCACCCGAGTTGTACCGCAGTTTGATCCTGAAGATCTGAAAAAAGGAGAGGATAGCCTTTCTGTTATGGCAACCACCAGTACAATGTTCTCATCTCCTACAAGGCCCTCTCTGCCAACCACAGTATTAGCCACCACTGGAGGCCCTTCTATTGAAATAACCAAGCAAATGACTATTAAACCTGTGGCAACAGCTTTCCTGCCTGTCTCAGCCGTCAAGACAGTTGGTTCCCAAGTCATCAACCTGAAGCTAGCCAACAACACCACAGTCAAAGCGACAGTCATCCCTGCTGCGTCAATGCAAAGTGCCAGCAGTGCCATCTTGAAAGCTGCTAATGCCATCCAGCAACAGACTGTCATGGTACCTGCCTCCAGTCTGGCTAATGCCAAACTTGTGCCAAAGACAGTCCATCTTAGTAACCTCAATCTTCTGCCTCAGACTGTATCCTCTGCTGTCTGTGATCTCAAACAGGCCCTGTCCTCATCCAAACAACCACAGCAGGTCAAACAGCAGACAATTCTCGCTGGCCGGGCCTCAAAGAAAGTCTCTAGGATTCAAGTGTTCACCAGCTCTCAAAGCTCTGTAGTGGATGCCTTCAATAAAGTCCTGAGTAGCATAAATCCTGTCCCTGTGTACGTCCCAAACCTCTCTCCACCAACCTCCGCTTGTATCTCTCTACCCTCGCGTGGTTACAAGTGCCTGGAGTGTGGCGATTCATTTGCTCTTGAGAAGAGCTTGACACATCACTACGAACGTCGCAGTGTGCGGATCGAGGTCACCTGCAACCACTGTGCCAAAAGTCTATTGTTCTACAACAAATGCAGCCTCTTGTCTCATGCCAGGGGCCACAAGGACAAAGGGGTTGTCATGCAGTGCTCACATCTAATCCTAAAACCCATCCCTGCAGATCAGATGATAACCAAATCACCCTCATCAGGCCCACCCGACATCACTGGCACCACCTCCACCACCCAAGCACGTGCCCCCACTAGTCAAACCCTAGGGAGAGTTTCTGCTAGAGGGTCCCAAAGTACAGTGATTTCAGCTCCATGCAGTGCTCCTCTTGTTGCAGCCATGCCCTTGGAGGATGATGCATCGAAGCTCTGCAGGCACAGCCTAAAATGCTTGGAGTGTAACGAAATGTTCCAGGATGACAGCTCGCTAGCAATGCACTACCAACAGGCACAGGAGTCCAGCGGGCAGGTGTGTGAAGTGCTACATAATATGGTACAATTCATTTTAGCGACTTTTCAGTGGTTTAGTGGCATTAGCAACTATTTCGGGGGCTATCTGCAATCGTTCCAGTGCCATGATAAAATCCGATTGATGATTTTTCTTTATCTCCTCTTTTCAGAAAACATGCACCATCTGCCAAATGCTTCTCCCAAATCAGTGCAGCTTTCTGTCACATCAGCGAATCCACCAGCACAAGTCTCCTTACATCTGCCCCGAATGTGGCGCCAGCTGCCGTTCTGTCCACTTCCAATCACACGTCACCAAGAACTGCCTGCATTACACCCGTAGAGTCGGCTACCGGTCAGTCGACCTTAACTACAATCATAACATTATTAATTTGCATGTTAGTCTTCTCTTGTGCTAAGATGAAATTTTTTCAACTTTAACTTCCAAAATATTTCTTCTGATGTTTTGGGGATAATCAAATCTGATAACATCTAAAAACAAATTCATGGTATTTACCATCGAGCAGTGTTCTTCCTAAGTGGCTATACTCAGACTTAAATGTCTCTTGCTCTTTTCTTTCAAAGTGCCACTTACAATGTCATTTCTAATTACAGTTATTACTAGGTTACATCACGTTTGCCTCAGCTTGACAATCCTATATAAGTGAAAGTGATATCAATCACAATGAAACTTATGGGAGGGGAATTGGACAGTCACATTTTTTATGTGGAGTCATCCAAGATACAAGCCGTTAAAACTAAAAACTCAGTATCTGACCAATTATGATTAAGTTATGAGTGTGGTCTATCAAAATGTTATGAAATGAACATCTTGTCTCAAAGTCAACATGTGCAATGTTATAATATACAGTATGAGATGAGAAAAATGATACCACTCTCAGCAGGTGGTAAGCTTAGCTTAACATAACAGCTTGCCTGGCTCTGTGCAAAGATGAAAAATATCCACCTACAAACATAATGTTATGTGTTAATTAGTGAGCATTACAGGTGTTTGGATGCTGCCAGGCTAGTCGTTTCTCCGTTTCCAGTCTTTATGCTAAGCTAAGCAAACTGTCTCTGTAGCTTAATGGACAGAGACAAGAGTGGTATCGATCTTCTAATCTAACTCTCAACAACAAAGTGAATATGTGCATTCCCAAAGAAAGTCCTGTACTGACCAGCATGCTGGCTCACCAATCAAGTAAATTAAAAAAAACAATCTTAAATAAGAAAAAACAAAGTGCATCTGTCCGAGGAATGAGTTAAACTGTCTTTCACTCAGTCAAAATCTTATTTAAATCTGACTAACTCTTATTCCTTCTCCCTCCAGCTGCATCCACTGTAGTTTGATCTTCGCTGATGTTGCAACTGTAAAATCCCACATCCAGAGTTCTCACTGTGAGATCTTCCATAAATGTCCTCTCTGCCCCATGGCCTTCAAGTCTGCTCCTGGAGCGCACTCTCATGGGAACACACAGCATCCAGGAATGAAAGCAGGAGAGCCCAAGTAGGTCAAAAACACTGTGGAGACTTAATATTTATATGAAATGCCAATGTAAACCAAATGTATTTCAGTTTTATTTTAAGTTAAAGAGAGAATTCAGCAAAGGGTAATCCAGTTGTTGTTGTAAGTGTACATTTCAAAGTACACAAAATGTAATTCAATACAAAATTAAATCTAATATATAAATATTTAATCTGTAAATAGTATGCAGTACACACATAATACACCAGCTTTTTCCTAAAAGAATTGTCAACACACATCTACACGCTCTTTCTTTCACACAGACACACACCAATATAACATAATACCCATGTCCAATTTCTTTTTCAAAGGAAAATCATCCTTGCTGCTTCATCAGTAGCAGGATTTGTGGGTTTTAGACATGGTGACTTAACTTGGGTTTGTTTTTTTCCACATGGCAACCTTTCGCTGACTTACATAGCAATGCTGATGATACACGTGCTCAGGAGCAGGTGTTCCTGTACCTTTGTCTGTATTTGGCCCTGGTTGTGCCCCAAGTTTAGAGCTAAATAAACAATTGATGTTAAACAATATTCAAAGTACTAAACCATCTATTTCAGTATGTTTAATTTGATCATATCACAATCTAAAACGATCTTTGTTTGGAGGTACAGACATTAGGTGCAAGATTACAACTGTAACTGGGTGGTTTAATAGATTCATGTGAAACACAAGATAACATTTGCAAAAGTAACAGTTTTTTTTTCTTTGTGTATAAATTTGTACATCTTGCAGTGGACTCGTAGTGCTTTTTAAAGGATTTTTTTTCTGTCTTTCA
The DNA here is from genome assembly GCA_916701655.1 of Sebastiscus albofasciatus. Lineage (NCBI taxonomy): Eukaryota > Metazoa > Chordata > Actinopteri > Perciformes > Sebastidae > Sebastiscus > Sebastiscus albofasciatus. The sequence goes on along the minus strand of CAKAOI010026269.1, from coordinate 4,812 downwards.
GGATGATCTATAAGTGTTCCATGTGTGATACCGTGTTCACGTTGCAGTCCCTGCTCTACTCGCATTTCGACCAGCACATCGTCAATCAGAAAGTGTCAGTGTTCAAATGTCCCGACTGCTCCATGCACTACGCGCAGAAACAGCTCATGTTGGACCATATTAAGGTGGGCATAAAAATAAGTTATTTTAGGGATGCTTGATATCCACTTTTTATGTATGTATGAGTCTGTTTTTAACTTCTAATTAACTCTGAAATCAAACATCATGCTGTTGCTTAATGGCACAGTATTACTATCTTTATTTACATTTTCAAAGCCAAGTTCTTATTCCCAATGCGTTAAATACTGAGGCTTTGTCACAGGCATGACGGTATGAAATGCACCAGGCATTCCATTAGCTACAGTAAACGCTCTGAGAAAGTGTGCCGGGAGTGTTGTGACATAGTTTAAAGAGTGAAAGACACACCGGGCAGGCGGGATTGGAGATGGATGAGTCCAATAAAGACGCTGTTCGTGTCCCGTGCGTGACATTGCAATCAGCTGTTCGTTCGTGTCCTGTGTTCACAACTTTCAGTGTCATTTTCACTTTACAAATGTAGTATTTTTTTTCAGCCCAACCATGTAGTTATTTCCTAAACCTAAATATAGTGGATTTGTGGCCTAATCCTAAAATGACGCCAAGGGTAACTATAGTGGTCTTGATGCCAAGTGATGCCAAGAGTGACAAAGCAGCGGCATGTGACACGTTGGGATGAGAATGGTTTTGAAATAAGAGTACTACTAATAAGTAGTGTGTTTCACACACAAGTGCTTTATACATTTTTGTTATAATTCAATCTGCATGTGTGGATACTTTCCAGGCCATCCATGGAACCCTGAAGACCATCGAGGGTCCACCAAACTTGGGCATCAACCTCCCTCTCAGCACCAAGCCCACTAACTCCAATAGTACAAACAGCAACAGCCCAAGTAATAATAATAATAATAATAATATCAAAGACGGAGGAAATGCCAATGGTCAAGACAAGGGAGAAAAGAAGCCCTCACCTTCATCTTTAAAGAAAACAGTCAGTAACTGCTCAGCGAACCTCAAGAACCCTCCCGGCTCAGGATACACATGTGGAGACTGCAGTAGCCTCTTCAGTTCCAGGGAGGTCTTTGTGGCTCACATGAGGCACGAACATGGCAAGGTGAATGTTTGAAACCATTCTCATTAGAAAGTTTTTGATTTGTCACATGGTCTTTTTTGAGATTCTGCTTAGAGATGGTAAGAGAACACACATTGGGAAAAGAGTCGATGCTGTAAGTCCTACAAGTACAAGTGGAGGAAGTATCCCGATCCTTTACCGAAGTAAAATGACTACCACACTGAAATAATACTAAGTCCTGCATTAATAATGTTACTTGAGTAAATGTATATAAGAATAATCAGGAAAATGTACTGGATGTATCTTAAGTAAAAGTACTTAGTGCAGGAAAATGTCTGTTGTACTAATTGTACTTTAAATCATTACATTCATTAAGGTGTAAGCAGCATTTTACTGTTGATTATTTCATTATGGATTCATCTGTGGATTATTTTCTCAATGAATCAATCTCTTCGACTAAACAAAAACGAATGAAAATAATATATTAAGATAATAAATAAAAAAAATACTTGAAAATTACAAGGAAAACAAAACAAATTCTCGATTAATTTTCTGTCAATCAACTAATCTTTTCAGCTGTGGGATAGTTTAATCTATAACAATGCATCATATTCCATAAACTCTGGAATTTGAACATAAAATCTTAATTTGAAAAGTACAAAAAGTACAATATTTCTCTCTAAAATGTGGTGGAGTAGAAGTTTAAGAGCATGATTCATAACTGCCTATATTTTAAAAAGGTATCATGCATTCTCCTTCCATTGCAGATACTGAAGAAACACCCATGTCGGCAGTGCGACAAGTCCTTCAGCTCCTCACACAGTCTTTGCCGACACAATCGTCTCAAACACAAGGGACTGCGGAAGGTCTACACCTGCCCGTGAGTACACACACCCACTGTGGTTTTCCTCCAAAGTCCTCTGAATTCAACAACAAAATACTGTTGTTGGTCCATGCTCTCCAGAATGGCAAGTTTTCTGATCTGACTGCACTAAAGTTATGGTTTGGTTAGGTTTAGGCACAAAAACGACGAAAGAAGAACTTGGTTTGAGTTAAAATAACTACTTGGTCAAGGTTAGGAGATCTTGGTCATTTTGGTTACCATAATAGCGACTTGAATATAGTTAGCGAACAACTGTTGTCATGATTACGAGAAACCAACGCTGACTGTCCGTAACCAACAGCAGTGTCCAACATTTGGTTGACCCAACCATCCACCCTGACCTCTTTGTGACTCAATAGTAATGACAGACAGACTACTACCTCTTTTGCCCCCGACAGACAGACAGACAGACAGACAGACAGGGCTTCGTCACTTAAACGTACACATTTGTCATTTTTGTCAATTAGCTTAAACGACTAATGCTCTCGTTTTTCTTGGGAGGACAGTGTCGTTTTTTTGAAGGAGGCAGAAGAGAAGCTGATTGGCTCCACAGTAAAAAAAAGGGGTACGCGTTTGGTCCATGCAGCAGCCTCAGTTACGTTATTGTGGAGGTTTAAGGGTGCAAGTTTGTGCAGTCTGGCACGATTTATCTTGCTTACATACAGTACAAAAGTGAAAATACGCTTTAATAATAATAAAAATGCAAGCCCATTGTATGTATGCAAATAATAAAAGGCAAAAATCAGCTTGCAAGGGGTTTTAATTGTAATTTTTCCTGTACTTTGATATAGGCACTGTCCAGCTCTCAGTCAGCCATTCACTAAAAGAGTGCTGCTGGATCAGCACATTCATCTGACGCATGGAGTCAAAGACCCAGAGGGGAAGACTGTCAACTCTGATAAAACAGAGGCTTTACCTGACAAGAAAACGGTACTGTGGCACATATTTGCTGACATACATTTATTAGAAGGAAGCGCTCCTTGTGAAACTTTTTAGTGAAATTCATGGGTAACCGATCATTTTTTATCTCATCAGACCCTCAGCCCCAAAAGGAAGCCAGAAGAGGATGAGGGGTCTCCAGGTTTGAACTCCAGGGGCTCCGACTCACATCCGTTGAAGAGGCTCAAGGTGAACATCCTTAAAGTTCACAAGTGTGCCGTCTGCAGCTTCACCACTGAGGACATCGCAGCTTTCCATGAGCACATTCCCCAGCACAAGTCTGATGGCTTGTGCTACCAGTGTCAAGAGTGTGGCCTGTGCTACACTTCCCACCGCTCGCTGGCCAGACACCTCTTTATCGTCCATCGGTTGAAGGAGCCGCATGGTCTCGCCCGATACAACGGACGGGGCAAGGACGACGATGAGAGCCAGAGAGAGAACCAGCTGGATGTTACAGACGGGACACCAAATACCAAATGCAAGGTGTGCGGGAAGATGTTTGAAACGGAGGGAAACCTGAATACTCACATGAGGACACATGGGATGGCGTTCATAAAGTCGAAGAGACTGATCGCGGCTGAGAAGTGACACTTTCAAACCATTCCATCTCAAGCAAACACTTTTAAACTTATACAGATTGTTAAAGCGTTACAGACAACCTTCAGTATATTATGCTGTATATATATATAATGTACATGTAGGGTACTACAATATATATATACAATATATTCACACAAAAATATGTAATATATGTCAAAGTCACTTTATGTGTCTAGGTAAATTGAACAAGTTTTTGTACACACATAGATGTTTCTATAGGCTTTGAATAGATCTTTTTTATAGAAGAGCTTTTTTATTTTAAACACTTCCCATTGTTCTCACTAGGGCTAGATAATGTATGGATATATATTGTTGTAATGGGATTAATCCTCATGCAGTCAGCAGTGTTCTGAATGTTCAATGCTGCTAATGTGAACTGAATGTCTCAAAGAAGAAATATACATATATAAAACATGTTTTTGTGTCTAAGTGAGGGATTGAGGGAGAGCACTGCAGCTGCTAAATTAGCTGCAATCTAATCCTTTGGGGCAACCTGGTACCGTCAGTTTACGTCCACTAAAAATGCTTGCCTTTCACACTGACAGGCTCTGATTGTTATTATAAGTGTCTGATAACATTATGGAAAAGACCCTACAGAGAAATTAAATGTTTTTCTTACCTTTCTCTTGTTCCGGTCTGTTTGTTATTGTGTGTCTCGCTCTGAAATTTCGCGTCGTATCCACATTGTCGAAATCAGCTAATCATTTAGATAACACTAAGCTACGCTTTCTGTACTCCAACACAGCGAACTCTGACATGGCACTCCTCTCTTGCAACTCTCACTCACGTTTCCACCGTCGTCTCTTCTCGCAACAAGTCACATGACACAAGGACAAACGGAAAGCGAATGGTAAGAACAATGGTTTATTTCTCTTTTCCATAATGTTGTCAGACACTTATAATAACAATCTGAGCCTGTCAGTGGCAAAGACAAGCACTTTTATTGGACTGAAGATGCCTGGTTGCCCCAATTGAGTACATTACAGCTCGTTTAGCAGCTGACAGTTACAGCGTTCTCCCACAATACTAGACCAATTTCAAAAAGTGTTGCCCCCATTAGTCAGACACAAAAACGTGAAAATACCGAAGTCATCCTTTAACTTAAAAGTTGAGTAGAAGATTGGTATCAAACATTCTTTATGTTTCAGGGTTGTTTTTTTTTATTTCATGGACAACTAATACAGTATTTCTATCTGAGCCCTCCGAGGCTTCTAAAATAAACTCTGGTCTCCTTCTAATACAT
>CAKAOI010026268.1:65000-78515 GCA_916701655.1 Sebastiscus albofasciatus | reverse complement strand
AGTATTACGAGTCCGTCCTCTCTGCAGTATGAGTATTACGAGTCCGTCCTCTCTGCAGTATGAGTATTACGAGTCCGTCCTCTCTGCAGTATGAGTACTACGAGTCCGTCCTCTCTGCAGTATGAGTACTACGAGACCGTCCTCTCTGCAGTATGAGTATTACGAGTCCGTCCTCTCTGCAGTATGAGTACCACGAGTCCGTCCTCTCTGCAGTATGATTATTACGAGTCCGTCCTCTCTGCAGTATGAGTATTACGAGTCCGTCCTATCTGCAGTATGAGTATTACGAGTCCGTCCTCTCTGCAGTATGAGTATTACGAGTCCATCCTCTCTGCAGTATGAGTACAACGAGTCTGTCCTCTCCTCACAGCTACAAACATTCAAGCATTCATAAATACGCTGAGCCACTTTCCAACCAGTCATGTTAAAGAGAGTTCAGTCTCTCAGGTTAAAAGACAAGGAGGCTGTTATACTCAGGATGAGTTTCATCATGTACATGATGCCGGAAAAATATTCTATCCCCCTTAATGAGTATAAACTGTTGTGCAACTTAATTACAATCCAAACACTGCTACAAAAGTGGGTCGTATTAAGTTCAAAATGACAATTAGCAGCATCTGTCAGCTATGAAACACAAACTGTATCACTAACATACACTGTTCCTGTAAATTACATCAGATCAGAATCAGGATTAGAAATACTTTATTGATCCCCGGGGGGGAAGTTAGGTTACGTTACAGTTGCTCCATTTTAAACAAGCATATTTTATAGATTAAATACACTGTTTTTTAAACGTTCTCTATACGATATCCAGGGCATTGATATAGCAGCAAACGACTATTTGCTATGTAAAGATATAGGAGTAATGTCTACCTGAGCAGAGAATGAAGTCACTCTCCCTCTGTGTGTGTTGTAATCTGAGCTTCTCTGTGCTTTGTTTACGTAGCCGGGGCCGGCCATGCGGTGCCTTTTAGTGCATGTGCGTGCACGTGAGCGCCCCACTGGGTAGCTCATGGCCGCCTCTTTGCACTGCGCTCATACAACAGCTGATAACGCATTCCGACCATCGTTGCGTCACTGTGGAAACGTAGCACCGACCCTCCAGTTCCCCCTCAGGTTAACACTGTTAGCACCGTTATCGCTGTTAGCACTGTTAGCTGCCTGCTCAGCCGTCGCCATGTTGAGAGCCATGTGGAGGCAATAGAAATGGTCTGATTTTAACATGTAAATATCATCACTGTCAAATATGTTTGTTTACCTTGTTCAGCTTTGTTGTCTTTGTTTTTAGCTGTATGTCTTTTCCGGTGTAAGTACATTGAGAGCAACGAAAAGTCAAATTTCTTGGATCTGTTCACATAATTGGCCAATAAAGCTGATATTGATTCTGATTCTTTGTGGGGATTTTTTTGTTGCTGTTCAGTCAGTATGCACAAATGTTTAGCGAATATACGTATGTACGAATTATTTGTGAATATACAACTGCAATATAAAGATAAATAGTGAATATACAAAACTAATGCAGACACCATTCTCTTAACACAGTAAAGGAAAAGAGGGGAAGGAAAGAACAATAAATAAAATCATTAAAAGAAGCCCACCCCAACCAACATAGACACCCAAAATAAAACAAAAGGATCCTACATTATGTTGGTAACAAAAACCTGTAAATAGCATTAGACTCTGTTTGTCATCTTCTTATCTTCTCCAAATATTGGATGAGAGGTCGGCAGATGGCATCAAATAAGGTCACAGTTCTTTAAACAGAGTTCCAATCATGGGTGAATCCAAACTGCAGGTGTAACCAACTGCAAAAATATTATTTATAATATGTAAAAGAGAAGAAGTCTGGAAAGTCAGGATAAAATATCCCAAACTGCTGACAAAGAAGATATGCAGATGCAGCGAGCTGGCATGCTCGCACATCTTAGCAGTGATTTATTCCCTTCACTTGGTTTCCGTTTTTCATTTGTCATTTCCCCATATGCATGTACCCATTTGATACCCAGAAGCAAAAATAAAAAATATAAAAAATTACTTAAATTGCAAACTCAAGCTGGATGTCTTAACAGCTACTGTAAAATAATAATAATAATAATAATAATAATAATAAAAAGTCAGTAGATATCACTTCAGAGTAACATTACATTACATTTATTAAATTTATTTAGCTGACTTCAGGGTCAAATATATCCTTGTATAATTATCTTATTTATATTTACATATAATTTAATAATTTATATATAATTAAATATTAATATATTTAAATTTTATTTATTTTTAAAATTTTAAGTCTTGTTTTCTAGATATATGTAATCAATGTAACAAAAACAAATGATAAGGCACGTCTTGCTGATATTAAAGTGACTTTCCCATCCAGTGACCCAGTTCAAACATGTCCTCATCTGTGATTGGTTGAGATGTAACGAGGGCCATCGACTGAGCATCACCTGGATCCACCTCGTCAGTGTAACTCAAGACAAGCCAAATGCTCAGAGTGCTTCCTGTGTGTGTGTGTGTGTGTGTGTGTGTGTGGTGCTGACTGACCTGGCTCTGCCGGCTGCTATCCTCTGACTGCAGTTACCATGAGGGTGGCGGTACTGGGGGAGCTGGTAGTATCTGTCCTGGCCTGGGGCCTCGTCGGCGGGCAGGGCCTTAGGGCTGGCTGCGTAGATAGTGCATCCCATGAACACCTCCTGGAAGTCACCCTCGGCGTCCTACAGCGAGCGGAGAAGAGCCGTCCTCGAGGTATCCTTCCTCTGAGCGGCCTGTCCTGTCCTGATGCCAGCCAGCTGCTCTGTGCAAAAGCCATTGGCTCAGCACATTGCTATCTTAACCCCTCCTTCGCTCTGAGTCTCTCCTCCAGCCAACCTCCCTCCCTCCCTCTCCTTCCCTCTCTGGCCCTCCTCCTCCTCCTCCTCCTCCCATCGAGGATAATCAGATTTCACATTTACACTCAACAAAATCATCCCCAGCGTAATCGCTCCCTGTCACTGATGTTGCATTATGCTAATGCACAGAGCGTGCTCTCAGTTCACCAGCATTAGGGCCAGTTAAAAATACCCTGACTGACTGATGGGAGTGGATGCCACAGCAGACGCAGATAAAGTTTCTACAGTGTGTACGATAACTGATGACTGTTTGACAGCTGGTCGAACACAGCTAATGCAACTAATGATCACTTTATATCTACTGCGGCAAATCTTCAGTCTAAGAACAGTCATAAATTAGTGAAAATGCTCTCCGCAGTTCTCCAGACCTTAAAGTGATCTTGAAATTGCTTAATTTGTCTCATCAACAGTCCGAAACTCAAAGATATTCAATTTAAGATGATGTATCGACCTGAAAAAAGCAGCAATGCCTCATATTTGAGAAGCTATTGCCAGCAAATATTCAGCATTTTTGCACAATTATTGACTAAAAGATCCTTCCAGACATATAAAAATACTGAATAATAATCTGTCTGACACAAAAAATCAATAAACTACTTACACATTCTTAGTATTACAGCTACTCCTTCTCCCTGATATGAACTAGAGAAATCCTGATGATACAGTACATACGTGTTCAGTGATGGAAGAAGTACTCAGAACCTTTAAGTAAAAGTAGTAATACCACAGTGTGGAAATACTCTGTTACAAGTCAAGCATTAAAGCTTTTACCTGAGTAAAAGTACAAAAGTATTTACATCAAAATATACTTAAAGTACCAAAAGTAAAAGTAGTCATTATGCAGAATAATATATATTATTTCTCTGGATTATAATTACTGATACATTCATGTGTTCATCACTTTATTGTTGCAGCTGCTAAAGGTGGATCTATATATATATATTCCCAGGGGGATATATACAATAATATTATCATTTATTTATTAACCTGAGTCTGGAAAGTAGCTGAAGTTATCAAATAAGTGAAGTTCAAAGTACAGTATTTACCTCTGGAATGTAGTGGAGTAGAAGTACAAAGCAGCAGAAAATGTAAATACTCAACTAAAGTCCAAATACCTCAAAATTGTACTTCAGTACAGTACTTGAGTAAATGTACTTAGTTACTTTCCACCACTGCACCACTGTTAAACTCCCTGTGGACTCTTTGACCTCTAGTAGTGCCACGGTGTGCTATTCCTCTGATCAACAGGTGGCGATAACACGCCAAGATATGCTGCAATGCACCACCAAAGGACAGGAAGAAGACTGCAAGCTAGATGTAAACAATGCTGGATTTAAAATGCTTTTTAAAAAACAACTTTGCAAATGTCTTATGAGGAATTAAATGCACTCCAGCTCAAGGACACACACAATGAGTTTTGATGAGAAACACTGAATGTAAACATGTTAGTTTACAGGACACAGAGCACCTTTAAGGTGAGCACAGAGAAATGTTCCTCCTTCAGCAGATGAAGGTGGAAACAGACTCTGCACAGTGAAGTTAACAACTATAAAACACACATTGTTGAGAAAAGGGGGACTTTAAGAAATTAGTTGATTATCAAAAGTGTCAATTCTACTTTCTTTTGATTCAGGACTACACACTGCCTCAAACTGAAACATTAAAAACAGCTTACATTTCACAAAGATGCACAAGTGTTTCCTTAACAGCAACAACAGCATATACTGTATATTGTATTAAACAGCATGTATATTGTGTTAAATCAAACCTGGACAGCTACAGGAAGTTAGTCAGCAGTTTCCAGCTGAGACTGTGTGGCCTCTTTAGAGACACTGCTCTCCTGTGGCCAAACGCCACACTGCAGCTTCCATATTCTAAAGTGCATTTCCAGCATCATCATGTTCGACTACTCCAGCAAAGGAATATTAATATAAAAGCAATGTTGGACACTTATTTCTGGTGACTTTAAACTAAAAACTTTAAAGGTCCCATGATGTAAAAAAATAGATCTTCATGTCTTTTTTAATTTATTATAAAGCAGGTTTAAAGCAGCAGTGGGTAGAATTGGAGCAAATATGATTTCAAAAAGTTATATTTATAAAACGGTCACTATATCCTGACAGTAGTACATGAGACAGGTAATCTGAAAAAAAAAAACATGTGTCTCTGTGTCCTCCGGTGCTCCTAATGGCATCTGCAAAATTTCACAGACCGGAAGAAAACAACCAATTAGAGTCGAGCTGGAGCCTTGCCGTCTCTGAGCAGCTGTCAATCACTCACAAACTCCAATTTTACAGTCAAACTAGGCAGCGCTGATCAAATATGAATCAATATTCTGTTACTGTAATGACTAAGTCTCTCCTCAAATGTTTTCAGAATCATCTTGAATGAGAAAGTTTGTGACCCGGCAGCCATGTTGAGATCTGTTGAGGAAATACTAAGCACCGCCCACCAGCCGGAGCAAACTTTCTCATTTTACAGCTAAACAGTACACTACAAGATGTTTCTGAAAACATGTGAGGTGAGAAATAGGCATTACAGTAACAAAATATTGATTCATATTTGATCACGCTGTCTAGTTTGACTGTTTGATCAGAGTTCGCAAGTGATTGACAGCTGCCTCCGTTGAATGAACAGCCAATAAGGACGCTCTCTCTCTCTGAAATGACCTGTGATTGGTCAAAGTCTGCTGTCACAGGCTAGATTATTTATAACCTGAAAACAGAGCCATGAGGAGGTGCAGAAGTCTAGTTTTCTCTCAGAACACTTGAATTATAAAATGCTGAAAGGTTATTATGGAATTTTTGCCCAATGGCGCCAAAGATATTCTGCCTACTGAAGGTGAGATCAAACTGGAAGATAAAACCTGCACAAACATATTGAAGTGCTCAGTGGTAGCTGAAATTAGAATAATTTAACAGTATTATATGATCTTAATTCCACAGAGCAGAATCCATTGAGCAGTTCCCAGGACAGATTGTCTCATAAAAAGATTTATTTTTTTCCAGCCCAAATTTACAAAGGCAAGTTACAGAGTATTGTATAAAAAAGAACCATGGTAATGTACACTTTACACAAACTCCTGAAGGGAGGGAGAAAGGAGGAGAGGGTGAAGAGTTCTGAATCGCTCACACAGAAAGAAAATGAAGACATTGTAAACATCCTTGCAAGCACCAAAACTGGTACTCTGGGGGTTTGGGGGTTTGGGTGGGGTTGTGTGACAGTAGGCGAGGCGGGTCGGGTCGGGAGAAGGACAAACGAGCAAGTGTCTCCGTGTTTTCACAGAAGAATGTTCAACTAGGCACCAATTGAGACAACTGCTGGCCAATAAATATACTCTTCACCATGAAACAAATACAGGAGCCAAGCACTTTCCAATATGTTGATAGCAAACATTACTTTTTCTGGCTTTTCATACACTTCAGTATATATGATTTTTCACTGGGCTTTGCTTACTACTGAGATAACATTACTACTCTCAGAGAGAGAACAAATGCACTTGTCACAACCATTGTCTGATAAAACTATATGTACTGTATGCAGTCTGCTGGTACTAAAACCCACTGACTTTAATGACAACATCACAGCTGCCTAGATTACCCTTACAGATTAAGTACAAGTCAAACACCACCACATTCAGCTTTTTCATGTCAGCCATTCTTCTTTAAAAATGCGCAAAAAGTCAAAAAGATAAACCATCTTGCAAACTTCCGTTGGGGACGAGAAACTGGCAACTTATTTACTGGGAATGTCCGAGAACCTCAAAATGAATTGCTGCCGTTTCCTAATCGTGAGTCGTGTGTCTCCACGTCCGACTTCAGAGGGTGTTAGACGTGAGATTAACCGGTGGCTTTGATCACATACAGTATTTAATGAGAAAAAAACTACGACAATGGGAACATTAAAAGTGTAAAAATCAATGAAATTAAATTTTATGTCAACATGGTCGATATTCTAGAGGAACGTAAAGACTGTTCACAACCCACAACAGCATGTCTGTGGCATAAAACCTTTTAACAAGTCCCTCTCCTGAGCCAATTTGTCATTTATGAATGAAACCACTACAGCAGCACATCCAGCTCAGAGCACAAAATCACCCATAAACAGACACCCTCTCGAATCAATGCAAATAGCATCTGGATAGAATTTCACTTCCAACCCCTGAGGTACAAGAGAACTGTAATTTAAAGCCAAGAGGGTCCTCTGGTAGAACGGGCCACGTTGACTGTCGATTTTTCTGTAGAGTTAAAGTGAATTTACAGTTTGAGATCCAGAAGGAAGCCTCGAGCAACGTGCTTCTTCTCATCTGAACTCTGAGCCTTCATACTTCTATCATGTGTGCGTGATCAAGGTCCCATTTCACTTGTTTTAACCATGTTAGCTTCTGCTCCAAGCTTTTCACTGGCTCGCCCTTCTTTATATTTAAAGGACCAGTGTGTAGGATTTAGGGGAATCTATAAGCAGAAATGGAATACTCATTATTATGGTTTCATAAGTGTATAATCACCTGAAACTATTCTTAGTTTCGTGTTTTCATATCTACATAGGGAGCGGGTCCTCATTCACGGAGTCCACCATGTAGCTCCGCATTGTTTCTACAGTAGCCCAGAATGGACAAACCAAACTCTGGCTCTAGAGAGAACCTTTCTTGTTTTTACGTTAAAGTGGCAGCTTGAATTTGGTGGCGCGAATACACTCGAACACCACCGGAGGTTCTTCTACACGCTTGGAATAGCCTCGTCTCCAAAACAAATTACATTCCCATACAACAAAACTGCATTGGGAATTACGCTTTGAGGGAAATGTATTTTGTCGCGAATTACATTTGTTTTTGACGTGTTACAAAAACGTTTGTAATGATAGTCCGCGGAAGTCCACGTAGGGAGAAGGTCAGAGTGGTGGGTGGGTAAAACAAACAAATCAGGGCTTTCACCCAGGAGACCGCTGTTCGTGTGCTGCGTTAAACTAAAAGTCAACGTTCACTTATTTTAATTTAGGTCCGTAGCTTAATAACGTAACAAACGTAGTCAGTTGGCTAATCTAATGCAGTAATGTTGCTGCATTTTTTGTTTTGTTTCAGTTTACAGGCAACTCCAGGGTTTGAAAAGTGAAGCAGATGCTGAAGTGCCTTAAACTTGCATTCTCTCTAACAGCCAGCAGGGGGCGACTCCTCTGGTTGCAAAAAGAAGTCTGATTGTACAGAAGTCTATGAGAAAATGAGCCTACTTCTCACTTGATTTATTACCTCAGTAAACATTGTAAACATGAGTTTATGGTCTCAATCACTAGTTTCAAGTCTTCTTCAATACAGCATGATGTTCATTTAGTAAATTATGGTCCCATTTAGAGTCAAATAGACCATAAAGCAGGGGATGCTTTAGGGCATGGCTACCTTGTGATTGACAGGTCGCTACCACGGCGTTGTCCGGTCTGGGAAATGTCTATGTTTTCGTCTTTGAACTTTCAAACCCTTTCACAGTGTGTTTTCAGCTCATGAAAGTTAATTATAAGCTTTTTGCTCGCCTAAAAATGTTTTATTCAGCGTTTGGTTGAAAGAAAAAAGTTTCCCACAAAACGGAATTGAGAATGCAGTTTAGTTGTATGGGAACATAATTTTGTAGGAGACAGGGTTGGCTTGGAGAGGGAGGGGTGAGGGGTATTCAGTTGGTTGCAATCTGCAACCTCACTACTAGATGCCACAAAATCCTACACACTGGTCCTTTAAGTTCATTGTCTGCATCAGACTGGTTCATGTAACAGTAGCAGCTGAAAGCTTTTTGGGGGGTTTGTTTCATGCTCTCATGTTTAATGTGCCAGTATGTTGACCTAACAGCACAGACGGCAACTGAACAAAGAAAGCAGTTTGTCTGAGGCATCAGATTCATTGGCCCAGTCGATCCAAAGCAACCCGCTGGTAAGAAACCCACGCTGCCTGTCCGAGGTGAGCGTGTGTTATGGTGAAGCCACAGGAGCAAGCGGAGCACCAAGAGAACATTTTGCCCCTTCTGAGAGCCTGAAAATCAAACTGATTTACCATTTTATTTTTCAGTTTGAGTTGCCATTGAATCGCTGAGAAAGATCTGAGATGTGGAGCGATTCAGAGTTCTGGATCCAGTCTAATTGCACGGTGCATGTTGGGATGAATGTGAACCAAGCTTGTGATGTGTTTTGAAAAAGTAGAGGCCAAAAGAATAAAAAAGAAAAAAGTGCAGCAAGACAATCAAAGCTGGGGCGAAGAAGAAGCACAGCTGGGAAACAATGATCTGAGCACATAATGTTAAACGCTGTGAAGGCTGAAAGCTATTTAACAGTGACAGCTTTTAAACAGTTGCGTGCTGGGATAAATATAAACATTTATGCACAAAAAAGTTGGCTAAAAGTCTATATTACAGCAGAAAAATACATGAGTTGAGTGAGATTTCACATTGTTTACAGAAAATCAAAACGTGGCGAGCTGAACGAAGCACAACCTTTACAGTAAAAACATCAACAAGTGGCCAAACGTGGTGACGACAACGCCAAGTAAATTCATTGCTTGCTGATGTGGCTTCACCGTCTTGAGCGTAACGACAGATGTGACCCTTTCATTGTGAGGAAAAACAGGACTCATACCAGCATCAGACACATTCAAGGATGAACACAATGATATGGAGCAGAGGTGAAGTATTACTGAGAAAAGAAAACATGAATAGTGTTTATTCTCCATTGAGGTGTGTGCGGTCCCTTCGCAAAAAACATGACGACATCATCCCTGAAACAAGAACTGAGGGTTCGAAGAGGATGGGAATTGACAATGATGATGGAAAAATGAAAAAAACTTCAGTCTCAGGCTCTCAAGTCTCTGAAGAAAGCAGCTGTTGCCATATTCCCTCTCCCCCACGAAATATAGCCAAACATTTGTCAAGTTAAGGATATACTGTTGTTTCACGGCATACAATAAGCCAAAGACGTAGAGCTGAAATCATTTCAATATGATTCACTTTTTCTTTTCAGTCTTTAATTTAGTTTGACTCCCCTTTCCCGTCAGCCACCCAACTCATCAAAATCCCCTGCCAACTTCTTTCTGCGTGACAAAAAACAATGCAGTCAAAGAAAGAAAAAAAAAAAACAACAACAAAAAAAGCTGTTCTGGCAGTCCAATAGTCTCTTCTTGCATTGTATTTGTTGACAGTGCAAAGACTAGATAATCAGCGGGTTGGTGTTTCCTCTGCGTGGTGAGGCAGAGTGATGGCTTTGAACCTGGGTTATTATCAGTCCTGTTATAGTCCAAGGTCTGGGAAAATTTGGGGTCATTTACGAGGGGAGGACAAAAAAAACGACAATCTGCCGAGCCTCGGGGCAGAAGAACTAAAAATATAGAAACACCATTCAACTGATGTCTAAAAGGTAACACCCGGAAGATTCTCTTCTCACATGAGCCAGTCACATGAATCTTTGCAGGGTTGAGGTGTGACGGTCAGGTTTGCCTGGGAAAGAAAGGAAGAAAGACTTATTTATTACCAGATCACTTTATCATTTACATAAAATACAGAAATCACATGGTGCTGATTCATAAAAGCTTTACACACTTCTGTAACTCTTCTCTGTACGAGGCAGGCAGTGCTGTACTTAAGAACAATTCTGACGTTTTTCACTTTAGGTTACTTAAAGGTCTTATTGGTAACATTTTTATGTAGACAAATCATTTTTAAAAAATAACACTTCCACAGAGGTTTTAGAAAGGTGCCAAATAAAAGTAGGACTTTTCCTGAAAAGAAATATTTGACTGTGAATTAATCATTTTTTAAATCTTGGCGGGTCCAAAAATCTATGTTTTGTTTATATTTATGGAAGATATCTGACGTTTGGTTCACACTTCTAACAAGACTTATGAACCAATAGTAAAACAACGTTGGTATCACGTGGTATCTCTGCGTCGTCAGTTAGTGCGGAAAAAACGGATAAATGGCTGAGATTGACGGTAAGTGCCTGGCAACGACTTGTTGTTAAGTGAATGCAATTACACTGGGGAGGGAGAATGAGACATCTAGTGGCTGGATGTTATCAATGTTATCAATAGCACCTTTAATACTTTCACTACATTTCTGAGGGAATAATTGTACTTTAAACTCCATTACATTTATTTGAGAACCATATGTTCTAGTTACTTTATACATTAAGATTTTACAAACAAAATATATGATCAGATTAAAAAAGTATGAGGCTTTTTTATACATAAAAAATACTTTCTCCACTCTGACCAACCACAACATTAAAACACTGTTTTATAATAGTAATGCAATAATATAATGTATACATTAACGTAGCACTCTGCATAATGAGCACTTTTACTTTTGATACTTGAAGTACATTTTACTGATAACACTACTGTACTTTTACTTGTAATACAGTGTATTTTTGTGGTATTTCTAAGTAAAGGATTTGAATACTCCTTCCAACACTGGGTGTTATTAATTGTAACGTATTCAACCTTCAACCTAAACTCAGTTACCAGTTTACACCTAGCTAAAACTAATGTACAACAGCCCTGTAATTAATTGCACTTTCATGAAGGATATAATGTTCAGTTTTTGTTCAATCTGCTTTAGAGAGGTGTTGATTCAACTTAATGATTATTTTAGAGGATGTAGTTTGCGGTGCTTTTTAGCTGAATTACATTATACTGACTTTGTATTATTTTGTCCACCCATTTATTAAACTGTATTTATTGTCTTTTAGTTATATCGCACAATACATACAGACCCCAACGCACATATGGACAGACAAGGTATAACAACAATAATGCAAAATATCCTAATAATATAAATAAATACAAATAAATAAGAAAATAAATTAAAAAGGGGAAGGAGGGCATTCAAATAAAATCTAAAAAATAAATAGATAAATATATAAAAGAATCCCTAGTATAAGTCCCTGTACAATATAAAACTGGTTACAAAATAAAATGTGACACCATTATCCAGTTCCTCTGCCCCATTTATATCAATGAAGGTAGGCTGAATAATAGAATCACCTCTCAACAGCAAACTGCATCCTCCAAAATGACCATAAAGTTGAATCAACACCAATCATTTATTTATCAAATGTCATGTCAAAGAGCTGCCACTAGATGTCAGTGCAGGCTGCTCTGGTTTGGCGTCTTGGCGGGCTCATTCCACATCTCTATTATCAACACTGTGATCCACTTGTCCTCAGAGGACCTACTTAGGATGGATGAGCTGAGGGGCTAAATGCTGCACTGCATATTGTGCTAGATTGCAGCAGAGTAGCGAGGGCTTTGTTTGGCCAGGATTTGTTTTCTTTACAGGTTGCTGCCTCTGAGTCTGCAACAGAAAATGTGGTAGAGAGCAGCGTGTTCTTTTCTCTTCAAATCAAATAAACCCAGGACAAAGAAACAACCGGTTGTATCATCTGTGCCGGTGCTCATAACCTAAATATTTTGTTGCATGTGAATCACGACGTCTGCCACCTGCATTTGTCGGGTTTTGCAAACACTGCTGTCAGTTTGTGTTTTGTTTCACCATCAGTCTTTTGTCTCTCCAACTAAGGGGGTCTTACCGTTCTCACCTCCGCGGTGGTGGGTAGAGGGAGGGGGTTGCTGCTTGTTGGCTGGCAACAATAGCTGATGAGGAGAGACCTATGGCGAGTTGGAAAATTCCTATTTAGGTTCTGAATTTAGATCGCTGATTGCTAATTTAACAGTCTGCATCTACTTACAGTAAATATTCTGCACTGTGGAGCTTTTTTAATTCAACTGGCATTAATCTACTTTACATATATAGTACCTTATTATAAGAACATAACATTCAGTGTCGTGAATCTATTGTCAAACAGCAGAGATGGGAGAACATACCTGTGGCGTAGGACAGGTCATACTGCCCTGAGAGCAGGGGGTATCCCAGGTGGTGGTGAGAGGGCATGATGCGCTGGGAGGGCGAGGAACGTGGTCGGTCCACGTCTCGTTCTCTTTCCCTCTCGCGCTCCCTCTCCCGATCTCGCTCTCCCCCGGCTCCTCTGTCCTGCTCCCTCTCCCTCTCATGGGGCGGCTTGTCACCTACTGTGGGGGATTTGCTCTTGTACTGGCTGGCGTGCTGATGCAGGATATCCAGGGCTTTGGAGTCTGCCGCCGTTTTGGTGACAGTGGGGCTGGCGCGAGATTTGTCGCCACCTTCATCACCTCCGGCCATTTTGCTGCCATACGGAGAAAACGGATAGCCTCCAGGAAGGTACGAACCTGAGAGTGATGAAGAATATCGATGGTTCAAAATTAGGTTTTTGTGGAAAGCAAATGGGACAATTGATGATTGACTATTCTTCTTTAATGCTCACATCAATCAAGCTGAATAGTTAACAATTGATTTCAGGTCACCAACTAGTCCATTTTGACTTCTGGACGAAATGTCACATCAACTACTTAAAATCCAGGTACTGACATTTAACAGTCTAATACCAGCATATTTTCTCAACATGGGATCATTTTGATCTTGAAAACACACACGTAAATATTGCAATAGGGTTGACCACAACTGCAACATGTAGCATTTTCACTTCATTTCAAGGAACGTGGCATAAGACCACCATTTTTCTCCTTGCAAGCTATCAATAGTATGGTTGCCATGTCTGCTGG